>BHFT01077369.1:0-12316 GCA_004320025.1 Laticauda laticaudata
GCAGCAGCCCTTCCCAGAGTCATCGGGCGACACCGTTGCCACCGGTTCCACTTGATGCCACCAATGCCATCCACGCCAATGATTGCCCGACAAACAGCGATGCCACCCATGCCACCGATGCCACCCACGCCAGTCCTCACCCAGCTGCAGACCAGACAGCCCCACTACACTACTCCTTCCTCCATCCCACAGCCAAGCCCGGCCTCAGTACATCTGTCATCAGTACTGGGCTGACACCCCATGGCATGGAGGAAGGACCTCTCAGCATCACAGGTCTGAGCCAGCTGTCCGAGAGCTTTCTCAAACACCGTCACCTGTTGTCCTCTTGGGCCAGGCACCCCAGTGGTGCTTCAGACCAGCACTGCAGCAGCAGCCACCTCCACAGCACCTTGGACCCTTCACCCCTGAGACTGGGCACACCTCCGAGTGGACAAGAGGAGTGCCAGAGACTGGCTGGCTGGCACCTGTGGACTTTATTTGGACACTTGACTTGGGTCATTTTCTTTTACAGCTTGTTGTTAATAAAGTCTATCTTTGATTCACAACACTTGCTTCATTTCTTTTTTTTAATAAAGTCTTGGTGGAAACTTTTTAGAAATGGTTAAGCCTTTGCATGCTTGTGGGATGGGTTAAGTAGCAGTGGGGTGGGCAGGGATACCTTTGGATGGGCAGGGATACCTTTGGATGGGCAGGGATACCTTTGGATGGGTAATAGCTGGGGGATAAGATAAACCTCCAGTGCAAGCATAGTGGGACTGTATGGTCACCCTCCAGGTGCACACCTAAGGTCCTTTAATTACAATAACAAATGTAATAATCATCCACACATGTCAACACAAACACAACTGTTTATTACATGCCCTGATCATTGTAGCCCACGCAACAATACATTGCCCAATCTCATCCGTGTGATGAGACAGGCTGAAGGAAGCATCCATTAATCATCTATCATCCTGTCTTGCCACTCCACCGCTCCAGCTGGGGAGTTGCACCAGTGTTTCAGGAGTTGCACTGCTTCTTCCCTTCATGTGAGGCTTCTGTTGGGCCTTGCACAATCCTCAGTGTCTATCAGGTTTTGCCCTTGCCTCCATTCCCCAGGCTCCATGTCCCATTCCCTTGTTGGAGGTCCACGAGCCTGTTCTGCAAGACTGGGTAGCGGGTGCGCATGAGATTGTGCAGGATGCAGCAAGCTCCACGATCCTCCTCACGTCTCTGGGCGATGCTGCATGGTGGTGAGAAGTACCTTGGAACTGTTGGCCAGGATGCCAAAGGCGTTCTCCACCACCCGCCTTGCCCTGGACAGCCTGTAGTTGAAGATCCTCTCTTCACGGGTAGGCATCTGGAGGTGTAGGGGCTTCATGAGGTAAGTTCTGAGGGAGAAGGCGTCCTCCCCCACGATGAAGTAGGGCACATCTTGCGTGTCATTGGGCAGGGGGTCTGGATCTGGAAGCCCACGATGAGGTTGGCATTCCAGCCCCTCCCTGAGGTCACTGGTGTTGTATACCTGGGCATCTTGAAGATGAGCCGTTGCTGAAGCATCGATGTACATGAACTTGTAGTCAGCGATCGACCATGGCAAAGGACGGATGCTGAAGAAGCCCTTGTAGTTGAAATAAGTGGACCGCCACTTGGCTGGCGCTTTGCAGGCCACGTGCTTGCCATCTATGGCTTCCAAAGGTGTGTGGAAGTTCCACCTCTGATACCACTGCTCTGCAACTTTTCTCCTTCTTCAGTGGAGGGCACTGGAGGAGCTCCTCCAGTATTCTTCGATGATGGCCTGCCACCACTTCTCTGACCACAATGCTGATGGGTGTTGTGTTGGCACCCTCCAGCCGTACTGCATGCTCCTGTAGGTGGTCCCTGACCAGGTGGCGCAGAGTCAGTGCACCTTGAGCCCAGGTTCCAGGCTGGGCCGGAACTTAGTGTTTGTCTTGGTCAACCTGGGTGTCAGCCGCTGCACAACTTCGTTCAAACAGGCTGAGCATCCTCATGAAGTTCTGGAATGCACGAGTGTCTTGTTCCTGAGCTCCACCATCAGCTTGTTGTACTCTGCTCTTCTGGCGATCCATCTTCGGACCCAGACGCTTCTGGCCGCCTCCTTCCCGTAGTAGAGTTCACAGAGCCTGTAGATGGCTTCGCACTGTTGCAGAACAATGGTGGCTGCCAAAAGGACTGTTTTACAATCCACGGTTGACATGACTGGATGCTGTGGAAGAGCAAGAGTCAGATGAAGGCTGCAGAGGTCTGCACAGCTGGTGCTGGTCCTTGAAAGTGAGATGCAGGTGAGTTGCTCCCCCTTTTTATAGGCAGTATAAGGTGTCCCTTTGCATCCTCTAGGCATCCTCTAGACATCCTTAATATCCGAGATAGGTCCCCTCTGCGAACGTTTTTTCCGTTTAAATGCTTGTGTTGTTGGCGTGCTGCATCCACTAGGCATCGCGTTCTGCATCCGTTCTGCGTCCGTTCCGCTTCCTCCCTGTGTCCGAGCGGATGCGAGTTGGGCGGGATGCGCAGCGGATGCCTAGCGGATATAGCGGGATGCGTAAACGGATGCAAGAACGGATGCCATCAGCGGATGCGTAGCGGATGCAGAAACGGACAAATGGGATACATTTTTCCCGCGCAAAAGTTTTGAGCAGCTCAAAACTTTCTGAGTGGATGAAACGATCCATAAACGGATGCTGGACGGATAGAGAGGAAGCAAAATGGAGGCAGAGAGTACAGAACAGATAAATCGCGTTAACCAACGGATGGCAAGCTTTTTTGTCCGTTTTACATCCTCTTTGCATCCGTTGGTGCAGTGTGACAGGGGCTTTACTAGTAGAAGCAAGCTACAAGTTTACTTCTCAGAATCTTTCTGGAGAATCATCTTTGAAAAAGAATCTACTTGGTACTCATGACATAATTGTGTGTTATTTATTCAATTTCTATTTATTTCATAGTGGCCATTTACACATTTGTTTGAAGTATACAACTTTTAAGGTTATGATTCTTTTTACCTTTATATCCACGATCTCTTTTTTATATTTCTGATATATGTGTAAGTTGGAAGACTAATGGAAGAATTTTATATATTCGTAAATATATTTTACTGTTAACCTAATCAGTGGTTTTATAATTTGTGTAGTGGATGCTAGTCTTGAAAAAGAAAATAAATATCCTTCTGTGAGTTCTATGGTTTTAGATATCAGGATGTAGTAAAAATCATTTGCCTAAAAGTAGGTAAATACAGCTTCAGATGTACACGATATGTTTATGCCATGTCATCTATTTTGCAAAAAGAAAGCTAAAATGAAGAGGGCATGTGTGAAAAACTAAGTAAACTTTATGATCGAATCACTTGGATCATAGAACCACTTTTAACAGAAATAAGTTGAATTAATCATGTTCTGTATGTCTCTGACAACATTGTGGAGGAAATTTGGCCCATTCTTTACAACATTGTTTCAGTTCATTGGAGTTTGTGGGCATTTGTTCATGCACAGCTCACTTGAGGTCCCACCACAGTATTTCAATTGGGTTGAGGTCTGGCCTTTGAGTCATTGCAACACATTATTTTCTTTTTCAGCCATTTTGTTGTAGATTTGCTGGTGGGCTTGGAATCATTGTTCTGTTGCATGCCCCAATGTCGGTTTAGCTGTCAGGCAGATGGCCTCATATTTGACTTTAGAATACTTTGGTATACAGAGGAGTTAATGGCCGACTCAATATCTACAAGGTTCCCAGATCTAGTGGCTGCAAAACAAGTCCAAATCATCCATCCTCCACTTTTGCTTGACAGTAGGTATGTTTGTGCTGATATACTTTGTTTCGTTTTCACCAAACATGGCATTGTACATTATGACCAAACATGTCTGCATTGGTCTCATCTGTTCAAAGGACAGTGTTCCAGATGTCTTGTGATTTGTTCACAAGCTTTGTGAACCTAAGCCCTGCTGTCATTCTTTTTAGAGAGGAATCTTTCTCCTGGCAACCCTTCCAAACAAATCATGCTTTAGTATTTTTCTAATTGTACTATCATGAACTTCAATATTTAACATCCTAACTAAAGCCTATAGTCAGCTGTAACTCTTGTATTTTTTCCAATTTCTCTGAACATTGCAGAGTCTGACTTTGGGGTGAATTTGCTGGGATGTCCACTCATGGGAAGATTGGTAACTCTCTTGAATGTTTTCCACTTGTGAGTAACCTTCCTCACTGTAGAATCATGGACTTTAAATTCTTTGGAAATGGCCTTATAACTCTTTCAAGACTGATAGGCAGCAACAATTGCTTTTCTAAGATCATTGTTGATATCTTTCTTTTTTGACATTGTATTAATACACACCACAATCCTTGGAGACCAGAAAACTTCGGCTTCCATAGAGGAAGTCATGTTTGCTGATGATTAGTTGATCAAGTACACTTGATTAGCAACATCTGGCAACTAATTTCTTTGTATTTATGAAGAAATCTAATTCAATTTCTTCATATTTATGGAAGCTGTTAAGTTGCACTCAGTTTTTCATACATGCTTCTCCAGTTTGGTTTTCTTTTTGTAAAATAAATTATGGTATAATATGTCGTACATTGTTGTTCATCTGAGGTTGTATTTTTCTACTTTTAAGAACTGCTAAGGAGTATATGATTTTCACTATGTCCTGCTGTATAAAACCACAGAATTCCAAGATGATATACTTTAATTATATTATGGAATATTTTTGAAGTAAGTTAAATTTATTAGAATATTTCCAAGAAGCAGAGAACATTAAAAATTGTTTTTAGAAATTTAATTCTGCATGTAAATTATGGAGGAGGTTAGTTAAGAGACCACTGCCACTCTGCCCATAGGCAGACTATGGACAAATATTTGAAGGCAACTTAGTGCTGCTATTGTCCTCTGGCTTACCAAGATCATGCCAAGAGCAAGACGTGTAATACTCTGGGAGGTCTCCAAAAACACACAGAAAAAAACTCCTCAGGGTAATGTCTAAGAAACTAAAGGCTGCTCATGCATTGGTGTCATGACAATGACATCAGAATACTGAAAATATGTACATTGTCAAAGGTGCTTTTTCAAGAGGCAACTGGACTTTCTAGTTTTTCTTTGAAGACATTCCACTTCTCATCCAAGAAGCTTCTTTGGCTCTTGGATGAGAAGTGGAACGTCTTCAAAGAAAAACCAGAAAGTCCAGTTGCCTCTTGAAAAAAAAAACATCTTCGAGACAACCATGACCTGGATGATTGAGAATCTCCATGGACAACGATGTGCATGGCAGGGTTCAAAGGAAAAGGCCAATACTCTTCAAGAAATAAACAAAAAAACGACCACTCATCATCAAGCTGCTCATTTT
Organism: Laticauda laticaudata; assembly: GCA_004320025.1. Taxonomy (NCBI): domain Eukaryota; kingdom Metazoa; phylum Chordata; class Lepidosauria; order Squamata; family Elapidae; genus Laticauda; species Laticauda laticaudata. The sequence goes on from BHFT01077369.1 coordinate 5,334, forward strand.
CAGCTTGTAAAAGACCACATGGATAAACCAAGACTATTGGAAGAATATTCTATAGATGGATCACACCAAAATAGATTCTTTCAATTGAATGAAAAGCTTTGGTAGTTGTATCATGGTTTGGGCCAGTTTGGCAGCCCATGTACCAGGATGACTTGCTATCATTTATGGAACAGTGAATTCTGAATTTAGAGGTGGTATTCAGCAGATTCTGACCAGTTCCAGAAAACTGGTAGTGGAAATTTTGAGGAGTTCAGAGAACTGGCAAAATACCACCTCTTCTTTTGTTGTCCCACACAGGAGCTGGAAAGCAGGTTAGTGGGATGGGAAGGGGTTGGGATTTTGCAGTAACCTTCCCCTGGAGTATGGTGAGAATGGAGATTTTGCACTATCCTTCCCCTACCATGCCCACCAATCCACACCCACATAACTGGTAGTAAAAATTTTTGAATCCCACCACTGGCTGAATTGTACCAGCAAATTTTATAGGAATGTCAGGATATCAGTCCATGAACTGAAGCTCAAGAAAATGTGGGTCATGTGGCAAAACAATGACCCCCAAAACACACAAATCATATGACCATGAATTTTAAAGCAAGAGAAATGTAATTTTTTTTGAATGGTCAGGTCAAAGTCCTAACCTTAATTCAACAGAAATATGGAAGCATCTGAAGTGGGCAGTTAATGCAAAGAAGCCCACTAACATCACCGAATTGAAGCTGTTTTGTAAGGAGAAATCAACAGTTATTGGAAATGTTTAGTTGCATTTATTGCTGTCCAAGCGGGACATATCAGTTACTGAAGGCAAATGCCATATTTTTGCCACACATAAACAAGTGGGTTGGGATCATCTTCAATAAATAAATGGACAAGTATTATCTCTTTGACTTATTTAATTGAATTTTCCTTTTCTAAGTTCAAGACGTGTAGAGAACAGATATCATTTTAGATCATACTTATGCAAAAATATTGAAAATTCAAAAGGGTTCACAAATTTTAAACACTGCATCTGCAATTTGGCTTTAAAAGGTATGACTTACATTTCTTGGATGAAAAGGCGACAATAGACTGACAATTATAATTTCTATTTATTCCTCAAAACATTTCAAATTACATGCTCTGTACAGTATTGCAAATTCTTTCATTTGGAATTCTAAACAAGAATTGATGTTGTTAACATGCATGGCAACTCTTCCCGTTCTATTACATTGTCAGAGATGGGGAAGAAGTGACACATGCACTATAATCATGACTTCAGACTCTTGCAGGCTGCTATGCTTGTGTTTCTTTCGAATATTTTTCAACTGCTGTCTTCTAAATAAGGCAGATGTGCCCAGATCTGTTATTTTTTAAATCATATTTTCCTATTGTGTTAAGAGCTCAAGCCCATCTTTATGAGTATAAATGCATATATAATAAATGTGATCTTTCACTGAAACCAGTATCTTTTCCTCCCACACAATTGTACGCTTTAACATCAGGCACCCTTTTCCCAATTTTATGCTGGTGGTAAAGTTGCCTATTTTTCTGCCACCATTGCATGCAATTTATTCAAGCTTTTATTAAGAATCTCTAAGACCAGCTTCTGGAGAACAAGCTGAATATAACTCAACATGATTCATTTGCTTAGGATTTTGAAACTGTGAAAGAGACTGATACCTATATTTCCTGATATTAAAACAAACTATTATGCAAAAAGCCCTACTAAAATATGCCAAGGAAAAGTAAGATTAAAGGATTTAACAAGAATACACATGTAAACATGGGATCATGTTTGGTCTTTCCTTGAATGTAGCTGTGGAACCCTACTCTGAGTGGATGTTTACATAATGAAGATAAGTTTGTCCCATTCTGTTTGTGCATTTAAGAGTGGACAACAGTTTGGAAACAAGTAACTAACCAACTTCAAGGTGGAGAAATCAAAGTGATTTGCTGACTGAAAAAATATAGAGGAAGGGATGTTGAAGACATAGCCCTCTTGAAAAACAATATTTCTATCAACTTTATTGTTTTAGAAATGTCATGCTAATATTCCTGAGACCTGTACAAAAAACACTTAGAAGATATAATGCAGCTATTGTCTATAGTTACAGCAATGTCTTTCAACAGTAGTCACTTTAAGAGATGTGGACTTCAAATCCCAGAATTCCCCAGCCAGCACCATAATGAAAGTGTCTGAGGTTGAGAAACACTGAAATGTATATTATCGTTAAAGTGGCTAAGGTTGAGAAACATTAGCATATATTATGATTCCACGAAAAGTCCTGCTCATTATTCTACTCCAATACATAAGCAGACGGAGTACATGGAAACGACCCTCACAGGAAGGGCCCAAATTTACAACGGACAGCAGCAGCAACAATCCAAAAACAATCTCCGTACTGCGCAAACTCCTAATCCTAATCCTCCTCCTCCTCCTCCTCCCTGCGCATGCGTTGAGCCGCCGAGACCGGTGAGATTCGGTTTGGGTGGGGGTTGTTGTGAAGCTGCTGGGAACACGTGAAGCAACGTCATCATAAACATTAGTAGCCAAGATGGCAGCTCCGGCGGGGGGAAAGGTAAGGGGCAGAAATAAAACCTTTTGAGTCGCGGTGACTGTATTGTTGCCTTGAGAGCAGAGTAAAGTTCACGATGGGAGCTCTGTCAAGGTTGGGACGGCAATCCCGGACTGAGCCGGGAGAATGTCAGGCCGCTGGCTGACCCGGTCTTGCTTCGAGGGGTGTCTTCCAGATACGTCGGGGGCAGCACCCCGGAGATCTCGGGCGGGGCTGGATGTGTCAACGGAGGCCCCAGGCTGAGGCGTTTTGCCTTAGTTTGAAGAGGACCGCCTTTTGACCTGCCGGGATGGGGACAGGTGTACGACACGTGAAAGATTTACCGCACCTGTGATCAGGTCGCGGTTAAAAGGAACGGCATGCCTTGGTGCTGTTGAAAAGGGAAGGGCAAAGGAGGTTTGGGGAAGAGAACATACACCTCATTGCGTCACGAGAAGGCTTTCGTTTTACGGTTTTGTGGAACTTTCCTGTTTATAAGTACGTCTCTGAATGAATTGTCAGGTGGAAGCTAGCCCATCCTTTTTACTGCATTCTGACCTGTTAGGCTTGTAGCTTTTTGACCGATTCTTTCAAAGGAGCTGTGTGACATGGTTAAAATGCAGGGGGGGGGGGNGGGGGGGGGGCGGGGGGAGAATTACAAAACTTCCCAACACAAATCAGTGATAGTTTTTTGTTTCTGATATTAAAAAATCGATATCAACCTAGTTATTGTTTGGAGGCTGTAACTAAGACATCCGATAAATAGATGGGAGATGGAGACTGCTGAGGTGCTTGGGATTTAATGAATTAAAATAGAAATGGTTTTTAAAAGGGGATATTTTTTCACCACAGCATTGCCATATTTATATGGTTTGGTTGATATAAGTGATGTACAGTGTTGGTACTCATCCACCTTTACATTTAGATCATTTTCAGTGGGAGCACAACTGTTTATGTTTCTCAGAGATTTTATTCTTCTCCTAAGCATACTGCTCAGTGTAGAATATTTCTAGGAACTAGGAATCCGTGTTTGTGTTGCTGAATTATAGCTTTCAATGATTTTATTATATTAATTTATTTGATTCTTTTTACTAGTTTTGTTTTAAATGAGGTTTTATATTCTGTAGGTCGCCTTAAGTCACCATGGGTGAATAGGCGGCAATATAAATTCAATAAATGAATAAAATAAATAAATTCTGATTCAATGAACAAATATCTGAACTCAGAAAATTTATTTTTATTGTTTAATAGTATAACTACAGTATAAAGAAAAGAAATACAAACAAAATGAAGCACATTCCTAAAAATGTTACAAGAAGGATGTAAAAGCAACTGAGTTTTAAACAACACATTAAATCTTGACTGCATAATAAATCAATTAATTTTCTCATTAGAGATAGATTGAGAGTGAGTGGATTTTAGATCTAAATTCATATCAGCCATTGCATAATTATTAAACTATAACAGGACAATTAGAGGGCATGTGTCAGTATTACATTACTAGCATAAAAAGTTTTATGCACAGTCCCTAAATGTCCACTGGGATGTTTAGCAAACATAAAAATATTTTCATGAAACTCATGTAAGATTATAAGAAAGTTTATTTAAATTCAAGACAATTGATTTATGGTCTTGCAGCCCTTCACAAAGTTATTGCAAACTATAAAATTTATCCTAATAATACTTTTAATAAATCTATACAAGTAAATTTGGTGTCTTCCAAAATACTTTTCAGAACAAGGAATGCACCATTTTCTAGAGCTGCTTATGTATCACATCCAAATTGAGAAATCAAACTAGGTTTAAATTGAATGTAGTACGTTTCAGTAATTTTAGGAAAATTCTTCTTAGAGTACATGTAATGTTTTAAGGAAGGGACACAGTGGCTCAGTGGCTAAGATGCTGAGCTTGTCAATCAGAATGGTTGGTAATTCGACAGCTTGAATCCCTAGCACTGTTCCTTGTCTCAGGTTCTGCCAACCTAGTAGTTCAAAAGCATCTAAGTCATGCCGGCCCCATGACCATGGAGACGTCTTTGGACAGCACTGGCTCTTCGGCTTTGTAACAGAGATGAACACCACCCCTTAGAGCCAAAAATGACTAGCATGAATGTACGAGGGAACCTTTACCTTTAATGTTTTAAGGAATGATTACTTAGTTGGCTCAAAATATTAATAGCTTTTTCAGTCTAAATATTTGTTTTAAAAGATTTTGCAGTGATTTTCAAGTTAAAATTATTCCAAAATATTATTTTTTTCAAGTGAAAAGAGATTAAATTTCCATCCGCAAATTCCAAAATCATCAAACCTTGATCATTACAGGAAATATCTTAAATACTTGCAAATGGTAAAAATATGTTTTATTCCAGCCCACTGTACCCACAAAATATTTGATTATATAATAAAACAAGCTATTGAATCTTAAAGGCAAATTAATAAATACATCCTTGATACATTCCACACAACTTCATGCTGAAGTTGTCAAACAGTACAATTTCATTGTTGGACAAAACATCTTGATTTTCACAGAAGCTTTCCTCTCTATCTATTTCAGTTTGAGGGAAAGGCAGTGCTCACTCAATCTATACATAATATCCAGGTTGGCATCTGTTCGTGTCCTGAATTTGCCCTTTAGAGTGCAGTTTCCATACTGTAATTACCAATCACAGTTACTGAGGTGGAAAGAAGAATGTCTTGAAGACTGGTTTTAGCTGGAGTTGGCCACCCCATGTTGATAACGTGGGAGGTTACAAACTTACATTACATAATTTTTATTTTTTCCTCCTTTCCCACCAAATTTTCTTTTGGAAATCATCTCAAATTTACTAGGGTTATGCTGGCTGGTAACTTCTGATATGGTAGTATATTGATAAATTTCGTTTAGGAATGAAAATAAAGTTCACTTAATGTATTCATTAAGTTATTTATTTATATTTATATATAATTGTTAATTATTCACTTTATCATAAGGTTTGAAAATTCCTATCTTAATGTGCAAAGAAATAATTCTATTTGTATAACTCTAATAACTATCTGGAAAAAAAATTAAGCTACTACTGGTACAGTTACTCTAAATACTAAACAGAGGAATTCATTTTTATCAAACAGTCATTCCAGAAATTAAATCTGTACAATAAAGAGAACTTCTGTACATCATGAAGTCACTGCATTGATTCAGATTTTTCTGCCTGTATTTTCTAGCTCTAAAATATCAATTAACAGATATTGCCTGAAGCTTGTCACCCTTTTATAAAACCAGATTGTGCAAGATGAATTTCAGGAGTAATATATTGGGGATAATATAGTTTGCAATCTTGGCTTTTTTGCTTTTTGTATTAGGTTAGTTCACTGGTTCTCAACCTTTTCTTCACCACAGACCCCTTTAAATAGCCTTTGTGTCCATGGACCTCTCAAGACTTAGCTCAAGATTAAAATCATAATATTTCTTCAAGCCTTCATGGACCCCCTGTAATGACATCACAGATCCCCAAGGACCCGCAGACCACAGGTTGAGGACCATTGGGTTAGTTAATTTGTGGGTTATAAATTTTTTAAAAAATGAAATGGATCCATGACCTAAGCAAACCTAAAATCCTCCCATCCTTGAAAGAAGAAATATAATACTTGGTTTGGAGATGGGGAAAAATGCTTTCCCTTGTATTCATTGTTTAAGTTACAGGATTATCATGACAGAATTGGTAGGGAGTTATGCTATCCTGAAATGATATGTGTTTCATTTTATAATATTATAAATGCAAAACAGTGAATTGGCTGGTGTGGTGTAGGAAAGTTTAACATTCACTTTTGCTTGGTTTCTGAAGCAATGGTTTATTTTGAGCAGAGGCATATGTGCATATGACTGTTACAAGTGAACCTGAAAATGTTCATGTGTTGCTAGTGCCATGATTAAAGGCTTAGACAGAAAGTTATATCTAAAGGGCCTGTCACATAGGCCGACGGATGCAAAAAGTATGTAAAAAGGACACAGCGGATGAGAAAATTTTCCATCGTGTCTCTCGGCAGCAGGTTCTATTCCTCTTCTGTGCAATCGTGATCCTGCACTTGCGAGCTGCAATCCTTTTATATCTGCAGCGGCCTGACGCCGCAATGGGCCATCCTCCCCCGCTCTGTCGCTAGCATCGCTCCATGAAACGCCTTTGCATCTTGCTAGGCATTCCACCTAAAGGCATCCGACTACATCGCAAGCTTTCCGTGATGCATGCCGCGTCATCCGCTAGGCATCCGCTCCTGCGATCCGTTCCTCTCTGCTGCGCGGTCCGCTTCGGGTGTTCTCATCCCGGAAGCCCATCGGATGTTGCCATCCGCTTCCATCCGCTAGCTTGTCTGGGGAGCATCCGGCTAACATCCTGGGCTACGTCCTCATCCCTGTCCCGTTCTTGGTCCGCTCTGTTTGTGCAAATTGGGGCCACTTTTGAAGAGCGGATAACAACGA
>BHFT01077371.1:0-25744 GCA_004320025.1 Laticauda laticaudata
CCAGGAAGAGGTCAGTTCTTTTTTGATTTGAGTTCTTGTGTTTCTTAATGCTGTTGCAACTAATTCTTCTGTTAGTTTGTCCTATGTAGTGGTGGGGCAGGCAGTGCAAGGGATTTCGGTATCTCCTTGTTGGTTTTAACTCGATTTTGTCTTTAGGGTTTTCTTAGGTGGTGGGATATTTTTCTGTTTGTTGCAGAATGCTGTTTTAATGTTTGTGTTTTTGGACGGGATCTTGGCTGATTTTGTCTGTAGTGCCCTTTTATATATGGGAGGAGGGCTTTGCCATTCTCTTGTTCTCTGTCTTGGCTTTTGTGTGGGTTTCTTTTGGATTAGGTGGATAAATCTTTTTTTGGGAATGCCATCTGGCTTAGTACACTTAGTGAGAGTGTGTAGATTGGTTTTTTAAGTGTTCGTTCATGCGGCTTAAGCAGTTTGTTCTGGAGATTGAGTGTCTTGGCTACGGAATTGATCTGTGCTGCGGTGGTGGTGTCGAGAAGTTGCATGTAGATTAGTGGTTTGTACATGTGTTTCCTTCTGGTAGATGGTGGTGTCTAGGTGAGCCATTGGATTTTTTTGTATACTAAGACATTCTAGGAGAGGGAAGTTGATTGTTGCTTCTGTTTCCATGGTGAATTTTGTATTTTGGGGTGTAGGCTTGTTTGGTGTGTGAGCTTCAAATCCCCACAACACTAAGGACTAACCTGAGGCACAACCAGGCCCCCACCTAAGCAGAGACACACCGCCAGTCCAATCAGAACCACAGCCAACCCCCCCTACATCAGAACACAGCCAAACCCCACACCACAATCAAGTCACATCCCACTAGCAGTTTAAAAGGAAGAGCAGCTGCAAGCTCACATTACTCTGAGAAGCACGACTGGAAGAAAACAAGCCTGAAATGATGAATGAGAGACGTCATCGAAAACGTTGCCTAGATACTTCCAATATCGTAACGGCGGGAGAAAACCCGGGAAATAACCAAAGATCCATATATATATATAGTATATATAATATATTTTAAGCTTCTTCGCGGGTACTTACATTTGGCTGTTTTAGCATTCCTTCGGGTATTATCCCACATCATTGTAGTTCTGTTAAAGTTGTAGCAACGTAGGCTGGTCTATTCTGATTGGCTTATTAGCCTGGAGTCTGTGTTCATTTGGACTTGGAGTTTGTTTGATTTGGTGTTTCTGGTTTCTTCTTCCTGTTTTGTGGCTTTGATTGGCTGAGCAACAGTAAAAAGCTGGAACACACCTCCTTCACTATGTCCAACACATCGGAAAAAAAGGCCCCACCCAGGTCACCAGCATCAACTCAGTGGACTAATAACCCTTAGCCACTATAGAAAACCCCGCCACAGAATCATCAGAGAAGCCATAGAAGATTGGAAAAAAGACCTGAAGCCATGAATAGAGAGATGATTCCAGCAGACTGTCACTCATTTGGAGCCTGCACTCTCAAATAGAAGATCTCCAACACCACAAGCCAGGCAAACACCTGGGCACAAACAAGATTCCCTCTGAGCCTCAGCTCAAACACACCCCTACCAGGCACCCAGATGAAACCAAGCTTTCCTAATAGATAAATAGCTGTCTTTCACACGAAAGCCAAGCTGCACTGAAAGCCTCCAACAAAGGAACAGAGTGTTGCCAGCCAATTCAAAGCCACAAAACGCAGAAGAAACAGAAACACATCAAACCAAACTCCCAAGTCCAATAAACACAGACCAAGACTCCCAACCAATCAGGATGTGGAAAAAACATTCTGCACAATACATAGGCTAGCCTCATAATTTGAAAACCAACGGCTGTGAGAGCTTGACACAATTACAAACTGCAATACAGAAACCCTGATGATGGCAGATGAGATTCTTGCTGAAAACGTTTGCTACAACTTTTAAAAGTCACTACCATGGCGTGGGCATTAATACCCGAAGGAAGCTTGAACAGCACACATGTAAGTACCCGCGAAAACTTAAAACTTTAAAAAAGCATAACTTATATATATATGATATATATATATATATATATATATATATATAATCTTTAAGAATTTAGTGTATATATTAAGAATGTACCAAGCAGAATTCGATTGGCAAAATAAAATAAATAAATAAAATAGAGATTAGATATTGAATGTTATAACTGTAAAGGCATAAATTAAAATTTAAATAAGATCTGAATGGACAAAAATTAAAAGATACAAAGGTGTCATACTCCATTCAGTAACTACAGGGGAAAACTTGTGTAATGAGAAAAGAAAATGTGAAATTGAAACAGGACAGACAAAAATAAACACAATGATTAGAAAGATATTGAAACTTAGAAAAAGATATGTAATTGAACTTAGAAAGGAATGAGATAAATCAAAAACAAGGTTGAGAAAACTAAGGGAAGGGAAAAATCACTGAGAAAATGCTGAAAAAATAATAAGATATGGAGAAAGATGAATATGAAATTGAGTTTGTGTCCATATGGAAAAGTGACAACCAGAGATCATGCTATTCTCAAAAAAAGATATTTTATTTGTATTATGTTTTATGAAAACCCAAATAAAATTTTTTACAAAAAAATGGAGTTCATCTTGTAATATCATATATATTTCTATATTTTCAAATGGACAACTATATCTTATTTGTAAAATATGGGCATAAAACCTTTTCTAGAAAATGTTATCTTTCAACTGCCATTGAAATGTCTCCCACTAGAGCACGGTTGTCAAAGTTGCCACGTCATGTTGCCATCATGTGACTTTTTGTAATTTTTTTCCCATTTGTGGAACTGGGGTAGGTTTGGCCTGCATGTGATGTATTCGGCCCAGGGGCCCCCAGTTTGACATCCCTGCATTAAAGGATGTTGATATAGAACTTCTTTCTTTGGCCTGCTCTATTTGCTCAAGAAATTACACAAAGTTAGTCATGAGAAAAACAATAGTCCATCAGAAAGGCTACTTCTGCTGGCTTTTGAAAGGCAGACCAAATCTTGCCCTTGAACAGTAGTTGGTCTTTCTAGATTAATACTTGAATAAATGTGATGCCTCTTCATGCTTCTCTTTGATTTCTGTGGGAAAGTACTCCTCTTTTTCTATATCATTTTTCTTTGCTTTGAAATGTCATTTCTTTCCCCAGAAAAGTACTAATAAACCTTGTGCATATGTATATATTTTTGGTTGTTTGTATATGTGCATTTGTGTGTGTAGAAGTATGGTATCCAGTGTTTATAAACAATGAATGATAGGGATTGGTGTGATGGTTATTTATGATTGTCATATACATCCTGTAATCTGCATCTGGCAGAATGGTCCAACCAACGGTTATATCTGTTTACAAGCTGTACTCAGCCATCTTCCTTCTTTTACTGCAGAAGTCCAAATTAAGACAAAGCCTTATTCAAATATTGCAGTTCATTCCACCCCAACTGTCCATAGAATATCTGTAAAATATAAAGTCATGGGCAATCTAAAAAAACATGAGGCAAAATCTGTCCAATTTTATAAAGCAATACTTTTTCTTAAAGAAAACGAATTGCTTCTGGAAAAATAAAAAGCAGATAGAGGAGGAAGGTGGGAAGCAAAATTTACACTTTGATGCAGACAGCTGGTTTAATCAATGTTTCAGGTCTATGGTTTGCTTAAATTACTGGTGACAGAAGTTCATGAGAGACTTCTGGCTTTATGCCTTAGGCAGGAGGAGAGTTCATAGACTCTCAGTTTCTAGCCTGGCTGGTACCTTAACTACTAAACCAAACTAAACTTAATGGAAAAGAGGAAATGTATAGAAACAAATGTATGATCTGTACTTTGTGTAATATGAAATATTGCCTTGTTAGACCAGTCCAAAGGCCCATTCCACTTACTGTTCTTTTACCAATAATGGGTAGCGAGATATATCTGGGATCTGTTAAAGACGGTAAAATCCATCAATTGTAAGTACTTTTAATCAATATGTTTCTTAGATTTTAATTCAGAGCTTTCCAATAAATGCCTTGGATGCCCGGAACATCTACATATCAAAAATCTTTTCCTTCCATTCATCCATGGAAGATATAATCTGGGTAATAATATCATAAATGTATCAGATTTCCAATCTGAGCAGTACCTGTTAGTTGCAAATAACAAAACTATTAAAAATACACTCAAACTCTTTGGAAAGGAATCAAGATGTTGATAGACATTGATTTAGGTTAGCAGAATGAACAGTAAGGGATTATGGGATTTGCAATCCAGCAATATTTGGAAGACTATATAGTTACTATCCCTATATTGTGCAGAAGAGACACATTAAATCTATGTCTCACTACCACAACATAATTAGGCATTTGCCATTCACTCTTCTATCTACCTGCCCAAAAGTCCATGGCAGGATTTCACAGATATGAGCAGAAAATTTACAACATGGGGAATTCTTGATCAGACACATTATACTGTACAAAAGAAAGAATAACTTTTTTCACTGAAGAGCTCTGTGAATCTTTGGTTGTTAATGGTAAAGCCCTATGTGTCTCTGCCTTATATTAAAATGTTGAACAGTCTCCCAAGTGTTTTTTCCTCGTGTTGTTTCTTTTCTGACTCTATCTCTTAGTTTTTTATGTGTGTTACAGTTGGCCATTTGCTTCTATAGAACTTGACAGATAACCATATAAACAAAGTTGTGTTTGATTACCTAAGTGCCTTCCTTTCTGCTTTGAGATATTGTTGATTAAAACATCTCAAAATTCCTGCTTTCATTTAGCTAGAGGATTTAGCAAGTGCTATAAAACCAGCAAGTACTTCGATCAAATTATGTTCTCTAAATAATGCAGAATCTTTACAATGTTGTATTTTGAAATTCTGCTTCCAGGAATCCTAGAAAGCAGTGTAAAGAAATCCTATATGTTTCAGCAATCTTGTCTTTAAGGAAGCAGACTAGCAGAATTTTGGGTTCTCTTATTCAAATCTTTTTTATAAAGATGTTTGAGGGAGTGTTCTATAATGCTCCTTTCTCTGTTGGTTTAAAGAAACCCATTTAATAAGGATTCATGATTAAACAAATTGTCAAATGCAGATAAGTATGCGGTGGCTAACAGACATATAATTTCCATAACCTTCAGCATAGCTATAATGCGGGGGTGGGATTCAAATTTCTTAACAACTGGTTCTGTGGGCATGCCCTAATTTGTGGGTGTGGTTTGGTGGTCATGTGATTGGCTAGGCATGGCTTGTATTGTAAATGTTTATGTAAATATTGATTTTTTTTAATTAAAAAAGAGCAACTTACCCAAAATCAGGCACAGCAGACAGGAAGATTGAATTACTTGCAGAATCACAGATTCACTCACAGATCTTTCTGCAATTTGCTGCCTGAGTCTGCACTGAAAAATAGAAGCTTCAGTCCTAAGGAAGGTTCAGCTCTGCTCTCAGGCCAGTGGTGTGATTTGCCAGTTCTCTGAACTTTGCAGAATCATAACAACCAGTTCTATAGAACTGGTCCGACTCAGTAGAATCCTACTCCTGCTATAATGTCACTGGAACATCAGAAGCTGATTTAGGAGAAGGAAGTGAGCCATTCATTCATTCAGAACCAGGGCTATCAGACATGGGTGGCATGGTTTGTCTTCTTGGCCATAGCTACCACCTATTCATTGAACAAGAGATGTGAGTTGAAAAAGACCCCCTGATTCCACGCATGTCATATGCATGGTGCTCTCATTTTTTAAATTGGCCTAACTAATGAATAATCAAAATAAACTCTTTTCACCAAATATGAAGTTTAAAAAAAAAAAAACTAGCAGAGGTGGAGAAAGCCCCCTTAGCTGCAAATGTAAATTGAAGCTAAGATGTATCACATTTATGCAAACAAAAGTCTGATTTTTCTCTTTCCTTGTTAACATCCAGAAGTCATTTGGGTTTTTGTAACAAAGATACAGTTCAGCTTCAAACTGTGCCAGCAGCTGAGTGTATTTACTTTAAGGAGTCCCATCTTTCCATATATATTTATTTGCAGTAACTGAGTACTTTTCATAAATTGCAGGCTACTTTGGCAGATTATCTATCAGATTTATTTTCATTTGCAGTGAGCTTTCACTTATTACCAGCTGTAAAATTCACTACAATGCATCATTAAAGTATGGTTACTAAATATAATTAAGGAGAAAGTTTGCTCACATAAAATTTATGTTCATGCCCCTGACCCCAGCTTTTGTGCAATTGAGTCAATTAAGTTGAAATAAAGTTCCCATGGAGGCAGCTCCACATTACCAAGCTTTTATTTAATTATTAAATGTTCAAAAGGTTGGTTAGACATCAATCAGCTCTTAGTTTAAGCTAATTAAGAATCTATGGCTGAATACTCCAAATGAAGCTCTATTAATTCTTACTCTTTACATTGTTTTAATGAGCTGGGTTAGCTCATATGCTCCGAGAATCATTAATGTTGTCAAACCAGCATTTTACTATAATCTTGTGGTTGATTATAGAATTAAAATGAACTTGATGAGTAATTATTGCATTCTTCAAAAGATAATCACAATCAGGATGTCTTGACTTGTTCATGAATTGTTCCACGTAGCTTTTCTTTTTTACATTAAAACAAAGTTTTGCAGATATAAAATATCCAGCAACTATTGATATTTGTCATCTAGTACAATGATAAATTCTATGAAATATTGTAGCCTAGTTATTTGAAAACTGCAAGCAATTTTACAATTCTAAAATTGGGGATCTTGCTCCATGATGTTAAGATGCTTAACCATTGATTTACTAATATGGGGTACTAGCTCTATACCTGTGCTTCATTACAAAACAATGTGACCAGGCTTAGTTTTTTGGGAGGAAAATAAAGAGAAAAATTGTGCTTCTGCCTACCAGCATCCATCAGTATTGATCTGGTGAGCATCCTGTCAGTGTGTGAGAGAGTTGACGGCTGTTTGCAAACTGAAACAGTATTTGCTGTGTGAGCAAGAAGGAGACAGCAAGGAGCCTGGGCCTGGTCAGCTCAACTGTTCTGTACTAAAAGTGCTTGGCATTGTGAAACTAAAACAGAAACTCCTCTTCTCTGCTTGTATTTTGCATTTGGAACAGATTTCTTTTCAAGTGGGGAGGGAGAGTAGAACTCCTTAGCATCAGAGCATGTTAATAATAATATAAGAAATACTAATGCTCTGATGGTCATTTTGAAAAATCCTTTCTTAGTGAGCACCTAGAAGCCAAGAGGAACATACTTGCCAAATTTCAAGTTTGTAGGCTTCACAATTCTGGAGATTTTGTGATGATGCATGAGTGGTATTTCACTTTTATATATATAGATTCCAGTTCTTATTCCTAAATTCAGGGAAATATTCAATATTTATCTTAGTAATACTTTAATTTATATATTAAAAATATTGTATGTTCAGAATAATCCCAAAATCCATTACAATGTTAATAGCAATTCAGGAGTTTTTGATTGGACCAAGCTGTACAATCATAAGGTTCTCTATATGGATTTACCACCATTATTTAATGATTATTCTTCATTATGTTCTCTATTCTGTACTTTTAAATAATGGAGAAAAAGACTCAATATTTTTTCAACAATGACAGTTTGATCATGATCCAATGAGGTGTTAATCACCATTTCTTTTGATGTTTACACAGAATTTATTCATTATTTATATCATTTTACACATATAAGTCAACTTTGAACCAGTTTTGGGTGTCTTATGCTATTAAAAAACAATATTGGGCCTAATGAAGAGAACGTAGGGGAAGTCAAGAAAGTAACTCTTTTGATGGAATAAATTTGATAAAATAAAATAAATATTGCTTCATCTAGGGGGAGCAAGAAGAACAGAGACTATCTGCAGTACTGGTTCTCCCATATTTCAAAGAGCTCTGTATATGATCAGAATAAAAATCAAGGTTCCCTGACCACCCTAGTTTGTGGACTGGCACCGATCCATGGCATTCCAGAAAGAGGGCCACGCAAAAAGCAAAGCCCCATCTGCGGGGTGCAGACAACACACAAAACCACGTCTTCTGTATTACACAAAAAAAACCACTCTACATGGAACTGGTCCCTGGTGCCCAAAAGTTTGGGGGTCACTGATATAAAGGGCATTCAGAGAAAGGTGCTAGCCCATCAAGATAGACCAGGTCACAAGACAGGCATCCCTTTGTTGTAGTAAGATCGAATAAGGTAGCAGAGAATTTTGAACTCCTGTACAAGTTTCTATTTGTCCCATTTTATACTAAACTAAATCAAAGTGTTTTGACAGTTGACAGTGGGGTTATTTTAAACTTTTTAAAATCTTATACTTCCCTCTTTCTCAGGGCTGTAATTTTTGGTCCGAGTACACCTGAACAGTTTCCTCATTGTCAAATTTCCACCAAAGGATTTTTTAAAAGTATAGATAGAAAAAAAATCTGCCACTTAATAGTCTACAAAGTTCATCATTTAACATGGGTTGATGTTCTTAAGTCATCAGTTTGGACTAGGGGCAGGGGAGAATCTGTCATTCTTTTACCAGCCTTCTACATGTCAAAGAAAATTGGTCTCTTTTTCCCAATTCCAAATAGTGGAGACTTGAAAGAAAAAGGTATGAACAGAAAAAGCAAAAATTGACCCATGAGGAGAAGAGGGCCCCCAGTCACATTTGATCATGGCAATGTATATTGCTTTCCTCAGCCTCCCTCCCTCCCTCCCTCCCTCTCCCACTCCCTCTCCCTCCCTCTAGCTTTCCCTCCCTCCCTCCTTCCTTTCCTCCTTCTATATCTTGCACTTTTGGAACCAGCTGGGGGGAAATGTAAAAATCTTGCAAAATACCTATGGAGATTCTTAGTCATCCAGGTCACGGTTGTCCCAAAAGTGCTTTTTCAAGAAGCAACTGGACTTTCTGGTTTTTCTTTGAAGATGTTTCATTTCTCATCCAAAAAGCTTTTCCAGCCAATGTATCTCACCAAGCACATTTGCGAAGGAGCTTCAAGCATTCCCTTAAACCAACAGCTAGTTCTTGAGTTCAAATACTCATGTGAATCAGTCACAAAACAGTCATTTTTTCTCTACTAGTCTGTATGGAAGTTGACAGATGGCCTTGCCTGTGCTTTCAGAAGCAGATGGTTAAGAAAAAAATCATGCAAAATACATGAAAGATTTAGTATGCTCTGAGTGATGGTATCTTTCTTAAATGTTCTAGGGTGTTCTGCCAAATCTTTGATCAGATCAGGCCTCAAGGCAATAGCAAATCAACAGATTTTAGATTCTGTCCATTCCCCTTTTTCTTAATTTGTTTGCTTATGGACTTGATTTATAAACATGAATTCTCTTAGGGAGTTGACATGCTAAAGGTGCATTTTCTTCATTAAGATTTCTGTGAATTTCCTTTTGCAAAATGGGAAATGAATTTAAGGTGCAACGTGCTACTACTGTTGATACAATTTTCTTCTATTTATGAGAAAAGCAAACCAAAGCTGTCTTGATTCTCTGAAATAATTATTCTGGCATTTCAACATATTCAAAGATTACCATGATATTAACTCTTTATGTATGTGCAAAAATGCCTCATTTTTGTGTCACTAAATTGTCCTTTCTTACACTCAACTTAACTTTAGGTAAGAAAAAGACATGTTTTTTCCCCACATTTATTAGCTACAGTAAAATCTTCAGGTTTTTTTGGACCTGATCATTCCACAGCATTATCAGAAAATAAAAATGGTTTGTAGTGCCTTGGGGAGGAAGTCTTAATTTGGCACTCTCTTCCATGGACCTTTCTTATGGCATTGCATGAGGTAGGATTGATTACACCTTATGTTTGCCAATACACCCCCTACTGTTACTGCTGCCTTTAATAGTCAGCCCACAAAATTCATAACTAGCTTGTATGTTTTATGACAACAGACATATGCCACCCACACATGTATGCATACATACAGATATAGCCAGTATTAATTTAGTCACAAACATAAAACCTTTGTCTTATGGCAATGGGGCATCTGAATTCCAAAGTTGGAACACTTTTCTGGCCAAAGCAGTTTAAAAGGAAAATGATTCAAGTCCCCTTCCATTGCTGTTTCACCATACCTTAGGGGGACTTTGCTAAATTAGTTTTCTGAGCCTAAATTCTACTGGCTAAGTAAATATACCAACATCTATGGAGATTCTCAATCATCCAGGTCATAGTTGTCCCAAAGGTGCTTTTCCAAAAGGCAACTGGACTTTCTTGTTTTTCTTTTAAGATGTTTCACTTCTCGTTCAAGAGGCTTCCTCAGCTCTGATTGGATGGTGGGGAATGGAAGGATTTGTATTCCTTGTAGACAGCTGGTCATTTGCATTCTTTTAAAGAGTCAGTGGTCTTTTTAAGACCACTCTTTCTTTTAAAGAGTCAGAGGGGTTTGTCTGTGTCCTCAGAGTCACCTGAGTATTGCAAATGGAGCCTTCTTGGAACTGCAGAAAGGAATGTGTTGTAGACTGGAGATAGATGAGGTCATATCCCACCTCTGTTGAGAGAGAGATATTCAATTTTGACATAGATGGCCTCTTTGACCCTTCTTTCAAACTAGTGGTTCTCTCTGTCCAAAATGTGGACTTTACCAACACAATATCTGTACCATTTCTGATTAGAAGAAGCCCTTCCTTGACCTTCTACCGTGGTGCACCATAGTAAATGGGTTGAATGTTGTTGCCATCATTCGTGGCATTCCTGACTCATGGTGGTTACAAGGAAAAGTCCCCGTGGCTTTCATGGCAATAGTTTTGGAAATGGCTTTGTCATTTCCTTCTCTCTTGAGTTAGAGAGTATGACTGATCCAAGATCATCTCAACAGGACATAAGCTCCAGGTCTCTTGGTTTTAGTGAAATATTTTTAATCATTCTACCAAAGTGGTTCTCAATTAGCTATTTACTGCTGTGATTTTAAATGTTATTTAGAAGAGACAGGGGAAAAACATATTTTTATAAACTTTTTAAAGGAACAATTCAACATATTATTATGAAGAGGTTGTTACAAGAATGGGCAGAGAGTTATAGTAGTATCATAAAAATAACTGCTTATAAATAGAAAAGAGAGAAATCATTTGTTACTCAGTATTCTTTTCATGAAGCAACATTTTCTATCTCGATTGAGCCATCTTGTGGCTAACATTTATAACAGAAATGTTACAAAAATGGTAAGCATGTTTTTCTTTCTTTCTCATTGTTGTTAATCTTCCAGCCTTCAGAAAAGGTCCATTCAACTGAGGAGCAAGATAATTTTTTGAACTATTTCAAGCTGGTGCCAAAGTTCTTCCAAATAACTCTAAAGTGTGTAGCATGCAAATGAAATTTTATTAACAGCAGAATCCCAGGGTGGAAGAGAATGGAATATATAGCACACTAAATATTATTACAATGTTTTATATGGTAATGTTTGGTAACACTGTAGTACTTCCAATAAATATGACCTATAATGCAGGGAAGATTATTTGAACTAGGGATGCTCATAGATAGCTTGCCTTGGGAGGGGGAGGAGATACAGAAATAAGTGATCCAATTGTGTGCATTTGCATCAGTGTTGCTCCTATCAGTGGCAGAGTTGGGCAATACCTTTGCACAGATCAGTGATGGTGAACCTTTCAGAGACTGAGTGTCCAAACTGCAACCCAAAACCCACTTATTTATTGCAAAGTGCCAACATGGCAATTTAACATGAACACTGAGGGTTAAACATGATAAATGCACTTTTATGCCCTACATTTTTTCCTGCTTTTGAAATATTATGTTTAGCAACAATTAAAAAGAAAAACTTTCATCATATCATTTCTCTCTTTCCCTCCTTCCCTCTCTCTTCCCTCCCCCCTCTTTCTCTCTCTCTCTTTCCATGTCTCTCTGTCTCTCTCTTTCCCTCCCTCTCTTTCCCTCCCTCCCTCTTTCCCTCCCCCCTCTTTCTCTCCCTCCCTCTCCCTCCCTCTGTCTCTCTCTCCCCTCTGTTTTTCTCCCTCCTTCCTTCCCTCTGTCTCCTTCTCTGTTTCTCTCTTGTTCCCCTCTTTCTTTCTCACCCTCCTTCCCTTTCTCCCCCTTCCTCTCATTCTTTCCCTCCGACCTCTGCCTCTCTCTTTCTCTCTCTTTCCATCCCTCTCCCTCCCTTCCTCCCTCTCCCTCCCCCTCTCTCTTTCCCTCCCTCCCTCTCTCTCCCTCTCCCTCCCCCTCTCTTTCCCCTCCCATAGGTTCACCACCATTGGCAGAGAACATGAAAGCAGAAAAACATGGGTTTCAGCAAGGTAATTGAGTGTCACAGGTTCTTTTATCTATATCAAAGTCAGTGGACTCCCAAAACTCCAGAGGGCCAACACAAGCACCCTTAGCCTTTAGCCATTCCACAAATAAGCACACAATGGGTAGTAATCACAGTTTTCTTTCTTTCCCAGGCTTCTTACTACTCCTACTATGAGTAAGAGACTATAAGTTATGAGTCCCACTGCTTAAGATCAGTATTTCTGTCTCTTATTAGCCCTAGGCTGCTTCCAGCAGCTGTATTTCTTCGAAGTAACAAAAACCACCTCCCCTCTCACTCCCAGAACAACTCCAGCACACAAACTACTTTTCCCCACAAAAGCAACACCACCAGGGGTTCAAATATTTTAACAACCAGTTCTGTGGGTGTGGCTTAGTTAGTGGGCATGGCTTGGTGGTCATATTATTGGCTGGGCGTGGCCAACTCATCATCACTCACATTGAGGCATGCGTCTCCTCGCCTGGCCTCTCATGACTGTGGGATGCTACAACAGTCCTAAGTGTGAAAAATGGTCACAAGTCACTTTTTCCAGTGCCATTGTAACTTTGAATGGTCACTCCACACAAGCAAAGAACCAGCAAAGGAGGGGAAAAAACCTCCAGATAGGTTCCTGAGACAGGAAGTCTAGTCCTGCCAAGACTGTGATAAGGGTTAATGGAGAGGCAGTTTCTGTAAGCAACACCNGTAAGCAACACCAGAATGTTTTCTTCCTGCCTTCCTTACAGGATTAGGCCAGTAATTTCTTCTAACAACCAGTTCTCCGAACTGCTTAGAATGTTGGAATGTTCAAGCGAATAGGTGTGAACTGGTAGAATCCCACCCCTGAACAACACCCATCACACCCAGCTGCTTTTCTGCTTGGCTTTTATAGCTGTTCCTTGCTGGGCTGGCTATGAAGAGGTCTTAAAGGGACAGATTAGCCCAGGTGCTAGCCAATTTTCAGGCAGCATTGTCTTCTTACAATAACTTTAATGTTAGTTTGGGGGTAAATGCAAAAACTGTGAAGAGAATTTCCTATCTTCAGCTACAGTGAATTGATGAAGGTAACTTTGGCATTCTCAATAGCTGGAGTTTAAGCTTAAAACAAATCTTTACACATATTTGAACTGCCTGGATTTCCTGGTTTCCTTGGTGCTTGACATTAATCTGAACTACTAACTATTAAGGGAGATGAGCGGGAGTTAAGAATAGAAAGGAATTCAAGGTGGGCAGGACTTACATCTTTTGTTGACATGAAGGGATTCATGACTCAGGGACTGATGATGTATTTGACCCCTCCCTTGGGCTGACCCCAGTCATCTCCTGCACCACTTTTGCTATTCCCCTTTCGCTGATAGGTCACTGATGGGTTCACAGAAAGGAACGGCTAAATTCATTGCAATTGCCATCACTTTGTAGTTTAACCGTTTTTGGTAATCACAATACTCTCTAATAAAAGTATTTGTAATTATACATTACTTATTGGTTTGATTGGAAGATTTGCTTTGGCTCTTTGTCCATAAAATTAGATAAACAGATAGCACAAAGGGACATTTCATAAAGGATGGGGAGGGTGGAGGCAAGAATCAAAGAAAGGTGAAAGAATTATGTGTGGATCTTGCTGTATATCCCATAAAGGTTTGTTGTGCTTGAGGCTAGCAGAAGATTAAATATAATTCTATTACATTCAATGTAAATATTGACGTTTGTCTCTTTCTCTGTTGGTTTTGTTCTAGGAAGCTTGTTTTTAATAAAGGATATTAGAGAGGGAAAGATGGCAAGGCATAAGAGAACACACAAATATTTTTTTTGTGTGTATTTAATTATTTTCCAGCACATTTGAAAGGTATTATGGTATCTGAAAAGCACTTATGGGAGCAAAAGAACATAGTAACAGAAATGTATAGAGGACTAAAATAAATTAGTTAAGAAATGTGTTTGGTCATGTGGAGAACTGAAATAATAATGTAACTTAATGAATTGTACTTCATAATTTTTTTTGTCTGTTCAGTATTGGGTTTATGTCTGTAGTTGCACTTCTCTAACCATTCTTTCCAATATGGAATTTTATATCTATGCCAATATACTGTCAATGACATAAAAACCTACATAATATATGTCCATAGTAAAAGTTGTTGATTTAATAATGTATAATACTGTTGCCCTATCCCTCCTCCTGCAGTAGCGGGTCAGCTTGATAGAATAACAATTAGAACTTTGGTATCTCCCATATATCAAAGCTACTATATTTCATTTCAAAGAATGTGTCTCTAATGATGGTAGTTTCTTCACACTTTGAGTATTACTGGTGTCTCCCTTTCTGTTATATTGTATCCTTATTATTTGAAAAACAATTTCTTCATATCTGAGGTGTGGGGGTTTTCTGTTGCCATATATGTGTAGAAAATGATGTAAAAGTAGATGCTGTTTAAATGTAGCATTTAATAGGTTTATTAAAATGTTAAAATAGTTTGAAAGGTAATCTAGGATTTTGTACTGAAATATGTCTAGATTAGAGTAGGTATACATGCATGTACTAAAAAGAAATTTCATCCTTTTCTTCCTTGCTATGTTCTAGTACTTTGCATTATTCCTATTATTATCATTATAAATACATCCTGTAACATTATACCTCTATTGTATGAGCTACACTTGTGCTGGTCTGTTTCTGGGTGATGTTTTTGACCATTAAATGGCATGAGAACAGATTATTTGACAGACTGCCTCTTCCCATCTCATGAGGTCTAGCAGGAGGGGTATGTTGTTAAAGAATTACATCTAATAGAACTCAGATGACACGACTTTTTTGGGGTAATCCCCACCCTCTGGAACATAGTCATTTTCCAAGATGAGGTTAGCTCTATTCCATTAGCCTTTCAGAAAACATGTTCTTTCAGGAACTTTGCCTATCCCAAAGGGAGCCACATGTCAGCTTAGCCTTATACCTGTACTTTAGATGGATGTCCTTCTCCTGCAATCTTACTTTTATTTATTTTTCTTGAAGTGTTTTAATGGTTGTGGCATTATTTAAACTGTTGATTGTACATTGTTCTCCTTGTCTACAGACAAATTATTGAAGTTTAGGCTGAGGAGTATTGTTGACCATTCCATGCTGACATCTAATAATAATTGCCAGTCTCCATCATCATCATCATCGTCATCATCATAAACCATGATGATCTCATCAGAATGCTACAATTATATCCTTGAGACACACTTTCTATTAGAAGTATAGGTTGCAGCATTTATGTGATCATGTCATCTCAATCTCACCCCTATTTGTTCTCCTTTGCCTTTTCTACAGACACCTGATGATATTCCTCCAAAATATTTCTGTTCCCTGTAAGCAGAAGTACAAAATTAGAGCATTTTTCTTCCTTCCCTACCAATATTCCATTATCTCAGCTAATCACTGAGATTCTTTGTATTTACAAAATTCTCAATTTGCATGTTAGATTCCATAAAAACTTGATTTTTAAAAAATTCTGAATTATTTCACTATTGCTATTAAAAACTGACTTTACTAACAGCATCATTTTCAGCACTGTATGCCATGTTAAATGACTGCTTTCCTTTTATATCAGCTATGAATATTATAACAGGAAGAACAATTAAGAATTCCTGAAGACACAATGTGAGATCAAATATGACTAGTTTATGATAATGATACTTCATGACAATTCCAAAATCGTCAGGCATTAATCAGATTTTAAATTATTACAGAATTAATTATAAAACACATCAATTTGAAATCTTCTGCCTCTCCCTCTCTTTTGCCTGAATAAATCTCATTTCAGTCTATAGATCCATTTTTGTGGGAACAGTGAAGGCTGCTTGGTCAAACAACAGAATAAATAGAACAATGGAATGATGATTTTTTTTCCTTGAAGCTGAATTGCTCCTGCTCCCAACAAAAATAAAAACAAATATAGGGATCAAACTTAAAAATGTGCGTTAATGTACATTTCTGCAATGAGGAAACTCATTCGGAGGACTTCTAAAGAGCTCTTGGGGTAAGGCAATAGCTCTGGGTCTCCTTCAAAGAGTACAGAATGTATCCTTTAGTGCTGAAAATGAACAGAAGGAATAAGAATGTATTTACAGGGCAGTGAAGCAACTGAACTCCCTGGCTGACACAGCTCCTTTCATAGGAAATTGATCAACCAACAACCAATCAGAAGAGAGTATTTTCCCACTTCAACAGAGGACCAGAATGAGAACTTCAATTGACAACTATATCCTATATACAATACATAACAACCACAATAAAATATATCTTGCAAATCAAAATATTCCATTCATTTTGACAAAGTAAAGATCTTTGTGGTTTCATATAATATTATTAATATTACATCATTGGTGCAACATTTCATTTTTTTTTCATTTCCTTCAGTTTTGATTATCTGTTTATTTTTCAGATTTTCTTGCCTATGACTTCCAGAGCGATTACAAATTGTACTTTAGTAACCATCAGGGAGTTTTACATTGGATCCTACACATGAATTAAATTACAGTAAGTTAACAGAAGGATAGCGGGGAGGGGGGACAATTTATATAGAGGCAGTGTGTAGCTTCAATGCTATTGTCAAGGCCAGCAGGAGACAATTAGCAGGAACAAAAGTTATTTTGAATAGGTCCAAAGAAGCAACCTGCATCACATTGATAGGAATTTCCAGTTCATCTGAGATATGCTTTTCTATAAATCAAAACTCTTAAGATTAAATTAGTATCAGAAATGGATGGAAACATCTAAAGATTAACATCAGAATCATGCTCCTCATCTTCAAGCATGGATCCCATAACTTCTAGAGTCAAAATTATGTGAAAGCTAACCAGTTATAAAAATTAGTTTTCCTAGATAGAACTATCAACTATTTATGGGAACAGAATAATTTCTAGGTTCCATTGGAGATGATATTGACTATTACCTTAGATATGGTTTTCCCAGTATATGGCTGTGAAAGTTGGACCATAAGAAAGGCTGAGCACCAAAGAATTGAGGTCTTTGAACTATGATGCTGAAGAAGTCTCCTGCGAGTCCCTTAGACTGCAAGGCGATCAAACCATTCAGTCCTAGAGAAGATCAACCCTGACTGCCCTTTAGAAGGCCAGATCCTGAAGATGAAACTCAAATACTTTGGCCACCTAATGAGAAGGGAAGGACTCACTGGAGAAGAGCCTAATGCTGGGAACGATTGTGGGCAAAAGAAGAAGGGGATGACAAAGAATAAGGTGGCTAGATGGAGTCTCTGAAGCAGTCAATGTGAGCTTAAATGGACTCTGGGGGATGGTAGAGGACAGGAAGACCTGGAGGAACATTATCCATAGGGTTGCAATGGGTCGGACATGACTTCACAACTAACAACAAATCGCCTTAGAGTTCGGAAACTGGCAACATTGTCTGTTTGTAGATTACAATAATATACGACTCACAAGAAGAAGTGTTTCCCAGTGAACTCGGTCTATCACGGAAACCCCGAATAGAGGAGCTTTCGCAGGCATTTGCTTTCACAACAAATTATTTTTTGTGTTGAATTTATATTTTCCCAACAAAGAAATAAAGGTAGACTCGTATAGATCTATTTCAAGCTAGCTCTCATCAGCTAGCCATACCCTGGACTGGGGCTGAAAAGCGAGAGCGGAAGCAGTATGCTCTGTCTCATATTTGGGTAGACCAGTTTGCCCTGATAGACTGGGTTCACTGAAAAACACTTAATCTCTCCTCTGGTATAGCCAACAAAGTGAGGAAAGACTGTGGCAGAGAGGTTGTTAATACATCTACCTAATATGCAAGTAGCCTGGGTTCAAATCCCAGAAAGGGTATGGATAACTGATGAGAGCTGAAACAGCTTGAAATAGATCTATCTATACCCTTTACTTCTTTGTCGGTAAAATATAAATTCGACTCTCAGGAAGGCAACTGCAGAATGATGTCATGCATTAACTGGCAGAGACATGGCTAACAAAATGAGCAAGTGAGTAAGCATGGCAACAGACCAGCCAATTGGAGATGACAGCCTAGATGTGGTTTGGCTCTGTGTGCTTTGCTGAGAACTGAAAGTGAAACTAGTCTTGCTTGTTTGCTGAGAAACTGAGCTGCTGCTGCTTGTGTTTTTGCTTATGTTACTTATGCTTATGTTGCTTATGAAAGAATCGACTAATGGTATTTTAAACTTTATTTTAATATGTTATTATGTTTATAAAGAAATTATTGATCCTGCTGAATCAGTCATCTGTGTGTTTTTGGGACTTGAATTTATGCTGCAAACTCCAACATTCTGTTCAGTCACTAGAAGAGGAGATAATATTTTAAATGATAAGGAAGAACCCAGAAAGAACAGGAGTGTGAGCAGAACCGAAGCCATGTTGGATGGCCCATTGAATTGAAAAAGGAAGTGTGTCTCAAAACCAATAGTTCTGCTAAATAAGAAAGTGTTCCAGTTTGTGCACAAGAGAAAAAAACAAGATAAGGCTAGAACAATGGGGGTTTTACTGTGCTTTGTAATATTTGGGTGGAAATCATGGATGTATACCACAATGGAATGAATCAGAGCACACACACCCCTTTTGCTAGCTAATTACAATGCTCTAAAGCATACCTATTTTGTTAGATTCAACCTGTCTTACTTCAGAAATCTCGGTGTTAATCATTTTTAATATTCTTTATTGTACATTGAACATTGTTACCATGAAGTTATTCTAGAATATGACTATCTCGGTAGTTCATGGCTACTTCCAATGGTGTTCATTAGACCATGGGAGATTTGGGTCCAGAGTCTCCGGGTAAGGCCAGATTTCTGGGTCTCTTTTATTACGTTATCCGGCCTTGGGAAAGGCCATCAAGGTTTATATATCACCTGGTATCACATACCCGAGTGACATGTGCCACTCCAGTAAGTGGATCTCCCTGTATGCGTATTATCCCACACAATACCAACCTAAAGTTTTCCATAGCATACGGTCTGTTGTTGATGTTCGCGGTCCAATTGATCATATTCTTCAAAATGCATACACATCTGATACTGATCTTGATTAAAATAATCTAATTATATAACTCTTGGTATAGCCTATGGTTACTACAGGATGATGCGCATATCAAAAGTCTTTTACATTTTTCCCAATCTCCTAAATGGGAGCACCTCTAGTTTTCAATTTCTCCTAAAACAAACCACATACGCCGTTTCCCTTAAATGAAAACAAAATCTTCCTGTTATATTCGTTTTCTACACCCATCATTTTCTGTCCCGTGCCCCTGTGCCGTTCTTAGTCTGTCTGATCAAGTGGAATTGCGTGTAGGATTAATCCTCCACCTGTTCTTCCTGGCAGGTGCCATGCATAAACCCAGCAATTGGTGATGTTCAGAATTGGAGACTTTCTTGAGATCCTTTAGAACACATTGTCATCCCACAAGTCCGTTCCCAAGTCACCTGCAGGTCCTCCAACATTATTGTGAACTTCTTTCTGATGTATTTAGTGCTTAAATATAGTTGCCAACAAATTAAGCTTCCCAGAGTTCAGCCAACATCTCCATGGTGGTTTTCTGCTGGCTATTTCTTCAAGGTATACTTTAATGGAGTGACCATCCACTGGGATGCCTTCCAAGGTTTTTCTCGTTCCGGCTGCTTTCTTGACTCTGCTGTAATGCGTCCAGCCTCCTTCCCGAGTACGGACTGCCAGATTCAGTAGTCAGTAGCACCTGTACGGACCTTCCCAGCTACGGTTGCAGTTTTTTCACTCCTCCAAGTCTTTATCAGCGACCAGTCTCAGCCTTTCGCTGCTGGGTGTGGTACCAGCCAAAGGTGCGCTTGTTGCACCAACAGTGACCCTGTTTGTGAAAGAGGAAGCAAAGACCAGACAGTGCCAGCAAATATTTCCGAAGGAAAAGTCCCTGAACTCTGGCTATGGGATTGCCGAATTTGGGCCAAATGCGGTCTCCCCATAGCATTTCAAAAGAGAAACCCCTGTGTCTTCCTTGGACAAGTTCTGGATCCTGAGCAGAGCTAAGGGAAGATTCTTTTTGTCCATGGGCCAAGCCATTTTCAAGTTTTAGTTTGCCGGTCAAGTGTTTCTTCAGTTCCGCGTTTGCTTTTTTCAATTTTTCCACTTGGATCAGGATGCCATGGCATGTGTAATTCCCATTTCAACCCCCACCACCTCCATTACCTTGCAAACCTTTTGGCGTGAAATGAGTTTCTCTGTCTGCATAATGAATCTATGCCTTCCATCATTCCATATTGTTGGGTATATCTGTCTAGTAAGATCCTTTGGTTACTGTGGGAGCTGTGGCTCTTTCTAGTGGGATAAGCCTCTACCCACCCCGTTAATTGACTTTGATCACAAGCATATCCAACCCCCCTTTTCTGGCAACTCAGTGAAAATCAATTTGTGCTCTCTGAAAAGGGCTAACCCACTAAAAGGGTTCGGCGCGCTTGCCCTCCCTCTCTTTCTTTGCCATGCCGCTTTCTTATTTACTTTTCAAACAAATCAAACATTTCCAGCAGATAACTGCTGAGCTACTGTCCACATCCTAGACTCCAATAGTAGAGGTTTAACGGACATGACCAAGGCTCTCCGTTCCCCAATATCCTCCTCATGAACTTTCTCAATATTTCCCCTCATAACAATGGGTAGACACCACCTATAACTCCTCCGACGTCTATCCATTCCCTCTGCGGGTTTTTGACACCATCCCTCTTTCTCCAACTCTCAACTTTTCCTTTTTCTCTGGCTCCCATTCCTCCCTCTCCTCCTCCTTTTCTAGTATTGGTATAGATTACCATTAGCAACTCTATTCTCCCCTGCCAGCTTCCTTCACCCATTTGTCTGCCCATCGGTTTCCCACACCTCCGGTTGTGTTTCCCTTCTTGATGTGCGTTCACATGCGACAATTGATTACTCAGCTGCGGGAGTTGCAATGCCTCTAAGGTTTGCTCTACGAACTGCACTTTGCCCTCTATTTTGCTTCCCATCCACCTTGATATACCCTCTTTCTTTCCAGATTTTCCCAAACGTTGTGCCACCACCCCCCATGCATACATTGGAATCGTCCAAATCGGTTACTTCCATTCCCCCAGCAATTCAAGGCTCTGGTCAGGGCAAACAATTCACATTTCTGAGCTGACCAAGCCAGCTGGAAGTGACCCTTTCTCTATACAACTCACCTTCCCCGGTACTATTTGCAAACCCAGATTTTCGCTTTCCATTTTCTACTCTGCCTTTAATCCATCTATAAACCACCTCTCTCCCTTCTCCAAAGGAGTTCTCTTCCAAATCCTCTCTAACCCTTTCGTCATTGAGATTCCACTTGCAAATAGACAATCATGGTCTTCCGGCTTCCCACCGCCTGCCTTCTCCACCTCCAAGGAATTCTGCTGGGATTTTATCGATTCTTGTCTGTTCCTATCACCACATCAGGACTGGTTCTTCAAAATGGTTTCATACTTCAATTATCCTCCCTCGGTCATCCAAAGTTGGTAGCCAGCTGGCTCAACACTGAGTACCTGATGAGGCAAATTGACCACCAAAGCTCCCCACCAAAGGTTTAACTTTTGCTCTCCACCACCAACAATCGCTGTTGGCTGCCACAGCCTGAACACAGACTGGCCATCCTTTCACAACCGGCTCCAAACCCTTAGCTTAGAAGGCCACCGGCTGGTACTTGCCCCCCCCCTCTTTTGGGCAAGGACTCCAACTGCCTGTTCCCTGAGCCACCGCCACATGCAAATGAAACGGTAGTTTCAGGTTTGGCAAGGCATAAAACCGCGAGAAACGGTTGACAAGCCTTCTTCAGCTCTTCCCACCTTTCACTATCCCCCTCCTCCCATTCTATGTGCTCTTCCCTTTCCAGGCCAGCTTTCTATGCAAAAATTGTGCCAATACTGTGAATTGGTTCTACCCAGATTCTACAATACCCTCAATAATCCCAACGCTTCCGCCACCTCTGTCTTGTTCCTGGGAGGAGCCAAGCCTCATTTGACCCTTCACCCTTCAGGGTCAAGGACCTCACCCCCTGTTGAAGGTAATGCTTCCCAAATATTTCACTTTTTTTTTTTCAACAAACTAAGCACAAACTTCTCTTTTGAGACTTCAGCCCCTGCCCCTCCTTTTCAGCCAATTCAACAGACTCACAGAAGCCGCTCATTCCTTCTCTTTCTCCCCATTTCACAACAAGTCATCCACGCTACTGAATTAGGGTGATTCCTTTCTCTCTCTCAAACGGACACCAATTTTTCTTCCAAAGCCCTGACCAAACAACAAAAGGCTCTGGTATATCCCCATTGCAGGAAGTACTGTCCACCTCAACTGCTGTTTCTTCCACTCTTCAGGATCATTCCATTCAAAGGCAACAAGTCTCTACTCCTCTCCTCAAAGACACGCCCAAAAGCATCCTTCAGATCTTCACAGTTAAACCATTTGTTCTTTGGGGGGATCCGCCCCAGATGGTTATATAGGGAATCAGGAACCACTGGAATCTCAGAACCACTATCTCATTGATCCTCCTTTCAAATCATTAACCAATCTTAATATTCCCATCCTTTTTTAGTTACTGCCTAAAAACCGATCATCGGTGAATTGAACGGTGACATAGTAGGTCCAACAGTCCCTTGTTTCAATAATCTGTCAATTCACTGGTTTCAACCCTTTCCCTACCTCTCTTACTCAGAGAATATATGTGAAGTCCCACAGTTTAGCTTATCCCTGTTGTATCTTGATCTGAAATAGCGTTCTGTATTGCCCCATCCTACTAACCCCTTCACCTTCCTGCCACACAATCTGATTGATATCTTCTTCTCATCTTCCATTGTTACATACACATGCGAACTTTCCTCCTTCTATCCCACAATTCTATTTCCAAAAGCCATCCAACAAGCTCTCTTCCTTGCAAGTTCACCCCTGAATCCGCGAATATACAATATTTCGGTTTAGTAACCACATCATTCAATTTTCCAATACTACCCTCTTTCAAAATCTTGACTCTTGCGGATTCCCACTCACCCCAACCACCTTAAAGCTGTTTTGACCTGCCCATTCCTCCCTCTCTACCGGATCGCATACAGCGAATGTCCGGCTTTGCGCCCGACACGGGTGCGATCAGGAACAGCCGTTCCTGATTTGGTCAGGACCCAACTAACACATTTTTACAGTTGGCCCCCCACGGGTCCCTCTTGCGGGAGCCGGAAACTTTCCCTCAATCGTATTAGGGCATTTAGCCTTTCATTCCTCTGCGGGTTTTGGACATTCGCGCGCCAAAAAATGTCCCTCTTTCCCGCATCGGAAGCAAGTTCTGCTCTGGGACGCCGTGGAATCGACCGCCTCGATTGCCCCCTGGACCTCCTCGCCTAACGGGGGTCTCCACTCCCTGCTGGGAGATCTTTCATCTCTCCACCTTGGCCTCGCGATCTGACACATCTGGAATCTCCTGTTTTTACCTAACTTCATTCTTGGGCTGCCGTTATGCACAGCAAGCTACCATCATCTGAGGACTTCATGTTTGGTTTTAACTGAGTCTCAGTTCACAAAAACTTGTTTTGGGCTGCTCTCATTCAAAATCTGTCATGCCCAAGATCAGTCCAGTTCCCTCTGTCTTTCTGGATTCTTTTTCTGGATTATCTGGCCATGCTTGGTAGACGAATGTGCATCTTCAGGAGAGTCATCGAAGCAGGGGTTTCTGCTCACTCCGGAGAGTACTTGGTTACCCTTCACAGACCGAGACAGAAATCCCCCGGGGACTCATCCTTTCTTGTGTTATTTTCAAATGCTCTTGGTCAAGTTTTTCCCTTGCAGGATTGGCCATTTAATTCTTCAATGATCATGTGTTTCATATCTCTTCATGTGCTCCCTATTGAGCATATCATTGATGTTCCAATTTGGATCGGCCTTATGGGGAACTTTGTCTGCAAGCCACTGCCTCCCTGTTTGCCCTGCATGTCTTTCTATCCCAGCAGCCATTGCTGCCCTCCTAATGAGTGGTTCCTCTCTTCGGGGGTGAAAAGGTGCTCCAGGAATATAATCAGTTTTGGTATGTGTATTATTTGGGCCCCAGAAACAATTCCAAACTGTTCCGCCCCACTTCATGAGCATTCTCATGGAGCTTCGGAAGCGGTCTTATTTCATTATCCCGTAACTCAGCAGATTTTATGGGACAGCCACGAAAACGGTGACTGGATTCCCTGCCATTCAATGCCATTTGGGACTTCTCTGACTGGGGAAGCCGATACGGATTGGCCGACCTTCCTCCTCAGGAGGCCAAATTCTCTAGGTCCTTGTTTAATTTGAGCAGTTCCCTTCTGAGCCCTGCGATATGCATGGTGGAGGTGCGAGCCTGGGCAAACTTTGGAGCCAGCAGGGGCAGCAGGGGCCGGCAGGGGCGGGTGGTTGCCCGGGACTGCCGGAGCCGCATGCCGGTGGACTCCCATCCAGTCCTCAGTTTCACTTTCCTCCACCTTGCCTGACAAACTGTCCTACTTTTGTTTTCTGGCTCGGAACTGGACCTTCAAAGTGAGCATTGTACCATACCTCCACATAGGGTATTTGCTCCTTCATCGGTGTTTCCTATATACTCTTTTCAACTGAGTTTATCCAGTACGTGCTGGTATTCCCTTCGGATCCCAGTGCGTAAGGAAACTCAGGCGTCTACTAGGCGGATTACTTCGCGCCACCTATTTTGGGCATAGGTAGATCATTTTCTTTTCTCTAGACTTCCGAGTGTAAGGTCCTCAGATGGGGCAACGACCACTGTATTTTACGTAGTTTTGGGACCCCAATGGGGAGTCAGTCAGGAATCAGCCTTCTCAGGTCCTTTTCTTTATCTCAATACCCGTTCCTCTTGGAACGTTTTTTCACACTCTTTTTCTCCTTTCCCATTCTCCACCTGCCCGCCAACAAATACTCTCCCAGAGATTTCCAACTCAGTGATTACACTGTCCTCCAGCAGTCGCTGGCGATTCCCAGAATTTAAGCGACAGTATATCCCTTCTTCATTCCCAAAAGGCAACAAACATCACCTGCATACACCCCTGGTCTCCCGGAGATTAAAGGAGTGTGGCGGCGTTACCCCACTTCACCGGTGATCAATGACACTCCCAGAGCATCAGGACCGGCTTCTCTCTCTTGTTTCCAAGGATCATCTCCTAAGTGCAGTTACCCCGGGATCCAACTGAGACCAAGGGAGGGCCCTCTACAATGGGAGGCCGGTGGCCCACACTTACCCAGTCCCTTTTCTCAGTCGAAATTTCCATTTGGGGCCCCACGTTGACGCCGCCAAATTGCTGAGGTGGAAAGCAGATAAAAAAACCACCAAAAGATTCGTTGATCCAAGGAAAACAAGAGTTTTATTTCATGTGTCTGCAGAGACGGGTCCCCTCAGGCACTTGAAGGAACACAGAGCAAAATTCAGGGCAGCATTTATTCCCCTCGTACGAGGCTTGGCTCACATTCTTTCTGTTTTCAAATTGATAACATATATTTTGAAGGCATACTAAGCTCCCTATCTAGCAAAAGCAGTTACACGGTTTCTGACATCGCAGCCCACTTTATTACAGTT
>BHFT01077373.1:0-38931 GCA_004320025.1 Laticauda laticaudata
GAGATTCTGCCAAAACATTGCTACAACTTTAAAAGCACAACTACAATGACGTGGGAAAATACCTGAACAAAGCTGAACAGCATACATACATACATAGATACATAGATACATACATAGTTATAGTTATAGTTATCGTTATCGTTATCATTAGTTATAGTTATACAATCCTAAAATATATCCCAGCAAGTTTTAAACTAAATACCAATATACATTCCCATGTGGTATCCTCCTTATAAAATCCCTAACCCTTATCTCTAAATTTTTTTGCTTTACTATTTCTTTTAATTTTAGCCAGCTTTCCCTTTTCTAAGTTTCCCAGGCCTTTCTTCTTTTTTCCTTCTGATATTATTTTTATTCCCCTCTGCCTGTCAGCCATGCTTTCCCCCACCCTTTCCAGTTCTCTTTTTTGGGATTTCTTCTTATATAATTCCTTCTTCTTAGTCTTGGGAGCCTTATCTCTTTTATTTGTTGTCTCTGTTGTCAATGTCTCTTTTTAAAATCCTTTTATATCTTTTGGCAATAGTCCTTGTTCTCCATATTCATCTGGGCTGTTGTTTCCCTTTTCTGACTTGTCATCTCTGGACTTTCTTTGTTCTTCTACAAGCTGCAACTCCATTACTTTACAAATCATTGTGTCCAGCAATTTCATTCTTTCTTTTAACATATCTCTCACAGTTTGCAGCTCTGACTTAAATTCTTTACTTATTTCTTCCATTTCTTTATTAAAGATCCAATTTTTCTATTACAGTCCTTGCCAAAAGTCTCCATTTCTCTCATATATTTCTCTTTCTTCTATTTTTTTGTTACAATCAACCTCCAGCAGTCCCTAAATATTGTATTCCTTTATATTTTACTGTAGTCCCCTTTTTTAAAAAAAACTTTCAGGTTTTTTGTTGTGTTAATAATCTTTTATTCCATTTATTCTCTCTTTCAAATATTTATGTAACCAGTAATTTTCCATAAAACATAAAAGAGGAAAATCTTTAACCATTAGGCTATATCACTTTCTTTTCAAAATTCTCTTATTTTTAATTCTCTTTTCCGTAGTATTAATGTTACATTTTATCCATTCCAAATAAGCTCAGCATTTTGTCCAATGCCTAATTAATGTCCAATTCTCTATATTAGTCCAAATTTAATCTCTAATTGCATATAATTCTTTTATTTCTGGTTTTTCCTTTACCTTATATTTTCCTCTTATTCTCAGTTCACCGCTACCTTTCTTCCAAATGCGGACTGTTTCTTTCCACTTTTTGGGGTTTTTTAAAAAAAGTATTCATAGTGTTTTATTCAGTTACACGCCACTCACCACACTTCCACTCCCCAGCACAAAAGTTAAAGTCCCGGTGATTTCCCGTCTTCAGGACAGCCATTAAACTGCTGCTTCTCCTTGTCTTCTAGGGGAATAAGTACCAAGCCATGGAGGGGAGATGCAGCTCCCCTCAATCCATCTGGTGGTCTCCCCCTCTTCTCCCACCCCTACAGGGTGGGTCAGATGGTTCAGTTCCTCAGGGACCCCTCCAACAGGGCAAGCATAGATCAAAGCCATGCATGATTGTGGTCTCTGATCTATCTTCAATGGAAACACCACCGGAAGCCCCCATACTGATTAAAGATTCTGAGCCACTAAGTGTAGGTTCACAAAGGAAAGCTGGATCAAAATTAATGTAAAGTGCTGTACAAATGTTGAGTTTAAAATGGTGGAAACTAAAATTATTATTTATCCCACCCCACCTCTGCAAATCCCACCTTTTGAGGCTGATTATGCCAAAAAAATTCCCAAGGCAATGGCAGTTCACTAAAACATTAATATAGCTGAAACAAGGTTATGTATATGAAGTACATGACATTCCCAAAACTCCCTTGAGTTTCAA
Source organism: Laticauda laticaudata (assembly GCA_004320025.1). NCBI lineage: Eukaryota > Metazoa > Chordata > Lepidosauria > Squamata > Elapidae > Laticauda > Laticauda laticaudata. The sequence continues at coordinate 1,875 of BHFT01077373.1, forward strand.
GTGATTATCTCCAAAATATTTTGAAAGCAGATTTTCCTGATATGATGTCTTCAACTCCCAAATTTTTTTCACTGGGATGGCCATTGCAGATAATTCTGTAAATGAAATCCATGCAACACAAATGCACAAAGATGATTGCAGATTATTCTTATACACACTTGATGCATCATCAATGAGCCTGCTGGATTTCTTCAGTTATAATTTCATAGTTTTTTATTGTCCATTGTTTATGAACCCTAAGAAGCCAACTAAATTGCTATCATTTGCCAACTAAATTGTAACTCAAAGTCCAACAGAGTCTAAATAGAGTTATGATACATTATTTTAGGTTCTGTGTGGGTATCTTAAAATGAGGTAGGGCAATTAATTCCAACAAAGAAATAGCAGTTATAGGTCTTACCATAATATCTGTGTATTCCGATAGTTTTAAATCATCAATCTGTTTGTTTGCTTTCTGAAGTAAATCTTTCAAAAAGTTCTGAAACAAAATAAATATATCAAAAAGCAATACTTTGTCAAATCTACTTACAGAATAAAATATTTTTCTTCTAGTTAATTATGGATAGAGAAATAACATTTTCTCTCTATTAAAATATAAAGGCTATAATCCTAATTCATACATGCTTGGGGATAAGAATCATTGACCTTAATAGATTTTCTTTCTAAGTAGAAGAATGCATCTTTGAAATGCAAAGGACAGAACTATAGTGAATAACATTCATAACAATTGGAAACTTAATCTGTCTTCTACATTCCAGATGCCTAGTCCTCTCAATGGGGATGATCAGGTAGATTAGCTTGCATTATACCATAATGTAAATCTAATTATTAGCATTGTATTACAGAATAATTCGCCACCCAGCTTGGAGGCATAAAGAATGCTTCTATTCCAGTTTATGTTACAAATGTCACAGAGTTGGGAGCTGCAGCTCATTCCTCTGGCCAAGTGGTAGCCCTGACTTCATGAATGTTGATTATTTTGTGGTTTGGGGCTACTTGAAGATGGTTGGAGGTAAGAGTACAAACAGCTTGCCTTTTTTTTTTTTTTTAATGAGGACAGAAGTCAAACATTTGGGAAAGGGGGTACATGATCCATTAAATAGTACTGCTTTAGCATTTCCCCATCAACTAGTCCTCGAGTTGAAGTTAGAATTTTGTTTCCTAAACACAGTTCTTCTTAGAGTTCTAAATGTCATCATTTGAATGAGTTTCATATCCTGTACAGAGCTTTATGCAAGAACGAGACTCCCTTTGGGTAGCTTTATGCTGAGCATGCCTGACACATGCAGTAGATCAGAACTAATTTGGATAAGGTAATTTCTCATCAAACACTAATGATTTTCTCTGATACCAACTTCTTCCAAGCAACAGGCTAGGGGAAAGGGACCTCAAGCCCTTATGAAAACCCTTGGCCCTTCCCAAAAGTAATTTCAAATTAGATCACAGACTATGCATGACCCTAAGGCTACAGGCTTTCCATTCCTGATCACTCAGTTCTGGCAATGCCTGTTCTTTTAAATGCAGGTTCCATAATTAGTTAGCAGAGCCGAAGTTGCTTTCCTGACCTTGCAAGAAAACTTTGTTTCCCAGATGGGCAGCCAGTTGCCCTACTTTAGTGACATGATAAAATTCTTTATTAAGTTAGAAGTTTTGAGAGCTGGGGAATTATGAATGCCTATCACAAAAACCCCCACATATGCTTGTTCTAAATTTCTTTCTTGGTATTATTTTTGCTTTTAATAGGAATGGGCACAAGTGGGAAAATGTGTAGGTAATTTAGCTGGACTATTCTAGGTTGTTCATATTCTAGCTAAGCAGAAGCCCAGAATAATTTGGTTATTCTATCTGAGAAAACTATGAAAGGTCTTAAGATCAGATAGGGCACATAATCTGTGTGTGTTTCCTTAGATCGGCTCTGGTAGTGTTTAAAAACATAATCTGTCCACTTATGCCATCAGCTGTCAATTGCCTATTTATTTATTCATCAAATTTATATAGCTGCCCCTCTCACAAAAAGTGACTTGGGGTGGCATACAATAAAAGTATATATGTTTAAAAATATCCAGGAAAAAATGCAATTAAATTGATGACAGCAGATGTCAACTACAATGGAACTTCCTCAGTACTTCATTCATCCCCTGGGATATCCTGGCCTGATAGTATAACCTGATTTTAAGGGACTTCCATAAATCAACAGGGATGGAGCTGGCTTCCCTGGGTCTCGCCAAGTGCAGCTCTCTAGCAGACAGGATCCATAACACACCTCTTCTGTTGGATCTCATGGGATCTGATGCTACTTGTGTGTCTATCCTCAGAAAAACAATTTTGTGGTAGGCCTTCTGAGTACAATAGTCATCCATTGTTGAAGAAGTTTATGCCAGTTGACACATTAAAAACCTGGCTATATCTCTTGGCATAATCTGGCTTAGGACATTAAGAAGTTCTAAGCTATATCTAGTTATATCTGGTTTTATTTGTTAATTTTATATCTTTATCAGTATTTGATTATATATTTGTTGTTTTAAATCTGGCTGAAGGGCAAAATACCTTTAGTAAAAAATAAATCAATTCCTAGGCTGTACTCTTGGAAGATATAACTACATAGATGAATACCTTACCTTCACAGAGAAAGAAGTATTTTTAAAGAAATATAGGGCCCATCTCCCTGGTATTTAGCTTTGTTTTCCCATCCAATGTTTATTCCTTCAATCCCATCAGAACAATGGTACAATCCAGAAACAGTCTGTCGGCATTCATTTGTAATTATAATTTTTAAATGTTGCTGGTATCATATATTTAGGACAGAAATAGTGCAGTAAAGTAAACTCTTAGTCGGTACAGCTATGTTGTACTGCCTCTACTTTTAAAGACTTTTTTGCCCCACAGCTTCTGTCTGCAAATTCTTTTGATGTAGAATGCCCCAAATATTTAAGAAATTATTATAGAGATTTCCTTACCTTAAGCTCTTCAGCATCAATATATCCACTATGGTCACTATCATACTTTCGCCATGTCTGGAATTAAGAAAATAGCAACTCAAAAAATTGTATAAATCTATATACAAAATTTTACATCTTATCAATGTAATTTTTCACAAGACAAAATTTATGTGGATTACCTGCATGAAATCTTCACTAGATTTTAGCTGCTGGCATCTAAAGAATAATAGGAAGTTTTCTTCTGTTGGCAGTATCTGAGCAAGCTGAAAGAAAAAAATTAACTTCAATTTAGAATTGTTCTTCTAAGTAGAATAAAGTATAGATTACTGCACTGTTTCAAGAAGGAAATAAGAAGCATTTTCACACAATTGTTTTGTAGTTTGTAAATACCAGGTACAATCCATGAATAATTTCTTCTGTATCCAATATACTGAACTATGACATCACTAAACCAGAAATATAAAATGATAGGAGTCCTAATCTAATTAATTTTGTTTTAGCTTGGTACAGTATATGCTTGTACATTTTATAAGTGGTTAGTATTGATATGTGAGCTAGCCAAGAGTCTTTCATTTGTTGATCCAACCTGCACATTTCTCTGACATTTAAATCAGTAACCTGGGTTACTAACTTTTTCCAATTTTCAAATGGCTGATTATTTTATGCTAATGAAATCTTAATGTTGTAAAGATGTTTCATTGTTAAGAGAAGCAAAAAAAAAATTTAATATGGATTTGGAGATGAGAAAAACTACCTAGATAATTTTTGTTTTTAAAAGTTGCAGTCTTTTCCACTAATATTTTCAAATTTCAATAAGCTTCAGATAAAGAGGGAAGGAGGAATGATAGGTTCTACATTGTATTCCACAATTTCCTTTAAATTATACCATTTAAGGGATGAAGTACAGTTTCATAAAAAACAGTGGGAGGAAGAAACAAGAAATCAACGTTTTAACAGTGGAAAATGAGGAAAGGCTAAAGTCAACATCATTTAGAAAATTAGTAACAGAAGTCCAAGAACAGAGAAATAATGCATTCAAGACCTTTTCAGACGAGTATTTGCCTTTGGCTTATTTTCTTGTAGTGTCATCCAAGGAAGTGCTCTACTTTCAAAATGATGAGATGTATTAATTATTTCAATTCAAGAAAGAAAACAAAGTCAAAATAAAATTTGAAGAATAATGTTAATATTTTGAGCTTTCCTCCATATTGAAGTTACTAAGCTGCTGGCCTCAGTGGACAAAAATGATGGCTCCTCCAGTAAAAAATATTACACTAATGTAAGATATAATGAGAAAAAAAGTAGGCAACAGAATGAATGAACATTCTGCTAATGAGCATCTTGGAATCTTAAAAAGTCCCTGGCCATCTCCAGGACTCAGCAAGAGATCACCAATCTTGTGATATTTTATGATTTAGGTCAACTGCTAGGCTTCATCTGGTAGAAGACTCAGTATCAGTGAGGTTAGAGAAATATTGTATTGTAGACTATCATGAAGTTAACAATATAGTCTACAATAGTTAATTTATGGCAGTAAAAATGTGTAAATGACTCTTATACACACTGTGGCTTCAACTCACTTCTTCCTCCTGCACTTCCCATGAATTAACAGATTCTTGACATAATGCTTGATGGCCTTGAAATCAAGCAGTTACAATCCCTGCCCTGAGAACTGTTGGCTTCAGGTCTAGATCAAATCATCCAGTGACACTATTTCAATATTGTGAATATTTTCTGTAGCAAATATCATTTTTGAGAGTGAGAGTGACTTTGGAAAATACCTCCCATAGTGAATCTGAATTTTTTTTCAGGAGTTGATTTCCAGAAATATCACAGAATACTTGGCCAACCCTTGATCTCGAATTGCATGGCAGGGACCAGACACTTATTTTTCTTTCAGAGGAATTTTTTTTCAGAGCAAAAGATGAAATTGCACCATCTGAAACAGATCCCCCAAAAGGAACACAAACTTTGGAAGACGGTCTGTTTTGAACCATCTTGTGGTCTTGAGAATATCATATGTCATGATTATTGCTGCAACCTGGATACACATCTAGCAAAAATGGTCTTACATCTTTCCATGGTTTAATCAGAAAATAATTCTAATCCTCTTAAATATTTAATATAAAAATATTAAATATATCCTCTTAAATATTCTTTAAAGGACACAATTTTCTGTTTTTGCTTGAACAAATCAAATCCCAAAGCAAGCTGTTGTACTTGACTAAGGAGCACAGATTTAAATTTAGGCTGATCAAGGTATGAAGAAAGCTTCAGTTACACTAATATTTTGAAAGGGAATAAATGGTATCAATCTATCCTCTTTTAGTTTATGATGAAATATTAGTAATGTCTTTGCTAAGTTGCATGAATGGCAAGTAGAGGCAGCATAACTAAGAGTTCACAGTTTGCTCAGAGGTATTGATTGAGTATATATCAGGACAAATTCAATCTACTACCATGCCACTATTTTATAAAATCATCTCAGGATGACATGCAAATAACAAATGAGTTCCCTTCAAAATGAGAACATCCAGATAGGAGAAAAATAAATGATATAAATGGTACCCCTTCCATTCCTCAGACTAGAGAACTATAATCTGACTGGGCCATAAGACAAAAGATGGCTGTATAATCTTGTACCTTAGTATTAGTAACCACTGTAAAATATACATGTATTACAGTATATGCATGTCACATATAACGCCCTTACTCCATGAACTGCCCTGGATACCAATTTACTTCCAGGTCCAATTCAAGGTGTTGGTTATCAGCTATAAAGCCCTACATGGCAAAAGACCAGGTTCCCTCTCAAACTGGCTTTGCCCAATCTCAGGAGCCAGTCTCACTTGATCAAGCATGGAAGATATGCCACAGATGTCAGTCAAAGAATTTTGACTGATGACGTCTAGGAAGAGAGATTTCTCTGCCACTTCCCCTTGCTTTGTGGAACATCTTGCTCCCAGAGGTAAGGAAAGTCCCATAATCTCTTGCCCTTCCACAACTATGGTCCCTTGAGAGCTTCCCCCACCTGTAATAATCCAATGCATCAACTCATGAAGCTCAAACTGCCCAAGGAGCTGCTGATCCAATTCTGCACAGGAATTATTGAATCTGTCATCTGCACCTCTATAACTGTCTGGTTTGGTTCTGCTACCCAACGGGACAGACACAGACTTCAGAGGATAATTAGGACTGCTGAAAAAATAATCACTGCCAACCTGCCTTCAATCGAGGACCTGTATACTGCACAAGTCAAAAAGAGGGCTGTGAAAATATTTAAAGACCCCTCACATCCCAGACATAAATTGTTTCAACTCCTTCCCTCAAAATGATGCTTTTGAGCACTGCACACCAGAACAACTAGACACAAGAACAATTTTTCTCGGAATGTCATCACTCTGCTAAACAAATAATTCCCTCAACATTGTCTAACTATTTACAAAGTCTGCACTACTATTACTATTAATAGTAGTAATCCTTATCACCCACCCCCTTCCACTTGTGACTGTATAACTGTAACTTTGTTGCTTGTATCCGTATGATTTATATTGACTGTTTCCTAGTCTGATTTGATTGCTTATTGTACCCTTTGACTATGATTAAGTATTGTACCTTATGATTCTTGACTCTTGACAAATGTATCTTTTCTTTTATGTACACTGAGAGCATATGCACCAAGACAAATTCCTTGTGTGTCCAATCACACTTGGCCAATAAAGAATTCTATTCTAAGTGATCATCTTAAGATTCCTCCCTTTTGATTGCATTATTCTATGCTTTTGAAATTTTTAACCCTAATTTAATTTTTAATTTCTCATGTTAACTTTTATACATTATTTATTGGTTATATTATATTGTACAGTACCCTCTCTTAGGGAGATGGGTGGTTTAGAAATATGAAATATAAATAAATATCATATTTTGTGTCTCTGCACAACTATGACTGTACAGCATGTAAATTAATGCAGAATAAGAAGCAGTCTTACCTCTACAATTCCTATTTTTCCATCAGAACTCTTTGAAAAATGGTCCACAAAAGTTTTCATTTCTGGGGTTAAGCCCTGTAAATATAATGCATGTTGATTACTTATTTTAGGCAAAAACAAAAAGGAAGCAAAATCACACTCCTTCCCAGAAAGTTAAGCCAAATTCCAAAGTTTGCACTGCAGAGTAGATGGAAGCTGACTTTCAGACAGAGGCCAACCTCATTAAAAAAAGAAAAGATACAGCCTTAATTCATTAAGATATTAACATTAAGATTAAGAGGCATCTTGGTAAAAAAAATTAAGTTCATGGATGGCTGAAAAATAAAATTATAAAATGAAAAATCTTTGTTCAATTTTGATTACATTTCAGATTATGATTTAAATATATAAAGAAATCTATGACTTAAACTCAAAATTCTTGTTCTATCTAGCTATGATGAATATTAGTCACTACTATGTATTCTTGCCATTCTCACAATTTCAGGGTGTTCCCTTTAAAAGAACTATTTTTCCTCTAGACAAAGTATGTGAAAAGCATTCCAGAAAGGGAGTTACACTAGTGTTTAAGAAATAGTGATAATCTACTTCTTCCATCATATGTACTCAACTAGGAGTATGCAGAAGATGGGTGACAATATCCATTCAGATGTACTTCTAAATGCACGCAGCAACACAGTAATCCAGGGAGAGTGGGTCAGCCCATTGCCAAATAACTCTCTTTTTTACATAAACTAATCATATATAAGACTAAAGATTGGCACAAGAGAACCATGAAACCATCAGCACAGCAGAACATAATCAGAAGTGATTGCTCATTTTCTTGGGAAAACATTTTTTCCCCTTTCTGCTGAGAATGGGATCAGTTGGACAGGTTCAAGCTGCACTCAGTTTGGCTGGTGCACTGTAAAAGCTCATTTTCTGCCTTGGAATGAATCTATATTATGCTAAGTTACATTAAGCTAGTTAGTATTCCCTATGATTTTTAGTAGGTTTGTTCTAGGCATAACTATGTTTGGATCTGACATATAGTTACAGTATACATTATTACCAATGAACACCATATGTTGCATGTGAATGCTGACAATTCTCAGACAAAGAGAATTCAGTTGCACAGTTCTGAATATTTGAAATATATGAATGCAAATAGCCAGATGTTGTTCCATGATGGTTTTAAGAGTATCACTTTACAATGAAATCTGATCCAAATAAAGCTGCCTTTTGCAATTGACTGATGGTAATTTGTCAATGCTGATAATGTTCAAGTGGTATTTTGGGAGTACATCTAAGGTGCCTATTACTATTGGTACTATTTTTTCTTTCTTTTGCCCTAGTTGTTCTACTTCTAGTACATAGCCATTGCCATGTCTTGTTATCTGCTTTGCCTGCTAGAGTTCTCCTCCTCCTCCTCCTCCTCCTATGTTCAGGCTATGAACATTGTATTCAGGAAATATTTTGCCTTGCCATGTCTCTCTTCTATTGTTCATTTGGTTTTCCTTATAGGACAGTTTGGTTTCGCTGTTATTCAGTAAGCCTTCAGTAAGTTATTCAATAACATTCAGTAAGTCTTCATGGTGTACCAACTTAGTAGTGCATCCTATTCAATGTCCTTCAGATATTCTTAATAATGCATCCTATTCAATGCCCTTCAGATATTCTTCTTTAACTTGCAACTTTCATGCCCTCCTATGCTCATTGGTAAGTAGAGTCTGTCAACATTGATACTTGGACAATAGGCACGATTTATTGTCATTATCTTTCTGGACTTCCTATCCAGAAGCTTTTGTTTTGCTTGAGTCCAGCAAATACTGGAATAGATACATATTCCAGATGTATATCTAATGACTGGAACTAAACAGGTGTTAATTGCCTTGATAGTATTGTTTCGATCTTATGATCTTTTTCACTCAAATGATGCCTTCACTTCTAACATTATTGTTATTATTATACTTGATCTCATAACCAGATGTTTAGTCTACATTTATCCATCTAATGACCTCGGATAGGCAAATGATGTTTAATGGTATGTAAACAGTTTCAAATAGCTATCTTTTGCAATTGACTGATGGGTATTTTGTCAGTGCTCATGGTGTCAAGTGGTGCACCAGTTCTTTTGGTATCATACCCAACAAGGCATCTATTATGATTGGTACAAATTTTGCTGTCATATACCATAGTTATTTTATTCCTAGCTGCATATCTTTTATTTTGTGGTTTTCTCCAGTTCACTCTTTTCTATTCTGCTGTCTTCAGATTCTTCAATGTCCTGTATCCACACATTTTTTTTCTTCTTAACAATTGTTAAATCTGTTATTATTATTTTATGCTGTTTAGTGTATGTTACCATATTATGTCACTGTTTTTATTGTGCTTCTAATCTGTGAACTGTTTACAGTCCTATGCAGAAATACATAAGGCAACCAATAAATAAAAATAATACAATTATTAACTTTTCAATCAACAATCCATACTCATTACAACTAAAGTATCATGGTTTCAGTGTGGCATGTAAAATAATGACATAGGATTCTCATAGATCCTGAAGAGAAACTATTGGAAGGTATAACAAGTATAAACACTTATAATTATTTATCAATGTAATGGTGAGCACCTGGAGTTATCAGCAACTTAGCTTTTTTGGCAAACCTTGTATTGTAAAATCAAACAAAAAGAAAGAGAGGTGAAGGGAGATTTTTTCAATTCTCCCTATAATTAAAGCAAATCTGAAATGGGACAAAAGCACCAGAACTTAAGGCAATTAACTGTGGCATGAATGAAATTGACTCTGCAACTAAATGTGGCTGTGCAACTAGCTAATGATTAAATATTAGTACCAAGCTATATTCATACTGTGATCATTTTACTGGGCACTTATTAATTAGATATAAAATTCAACAGAAATCAAACACTCAGTAAGCAATCTTCCTTAAACTAACATCATCTAACTAGATGACAGTGAACAAAAAAAATATGCCAGCTAAGATATTCACCCTACCAGTTGTAGTCCTAAATCATCTCTAGGATGTCTGAGTATGAAGACAGCTGTTGCAGATAAGCCTTGCCCAGAAACCAGTAAAAAATAGTTCTCAGCAATATTCAGAAAAAATATGTATTGTATATTGTATATACAATATGTATATGTACTATGTACTATGAGTACCAACAACTTCAACAACTTTTTAAAATGTCAAGTCACACATCAATTTATTTCTATTTTATTTTTCTTTCAAGAAAGCATTTTCAAATATCTACATCAGACACATGAATTCCTAATGATTCTAATTGCCCACCATTCAGTGTGTGAGAGTGTGCGTTTTTGAATCTGTGTATTTTTGTATACTGTGTGCAGAGCTGTTTTGTGGCCACAAAGGGGCAGAAACATATTTCAGCCTATATAGCAAGGTTATATTCTTACTCTAAAAGAAATTCCTTTATTCACACTAAAAAAATCCACAGTGCAAGTAAACATTTCAACAGAGGAAAAACCAAGATGGTGAAATAAAAGCATCTAGCGATCAGAGTGCATGGTAATTTTTTATTTTTATTTTATAATATCAGGCTAATCCACTATTTTAATTACTGGTTCTGGGACCATAACCATATTTGACTAATCTCCAAACAACTAGCTGAGAAGAACTGTGTACACATTACCACCAAGAGATTAACGCATGGGAAGGAGGAAGAAATGACAAAGAATGAATTCTGTCTCACAGATATTACTCAAATCATCTAAGCAGCAAAACAGATGACATAATGGAATTTAAAAAGCAGGCACCTGAAAACCAAAATGTAAGTAATGACAGCACCTACAACAGCATTATCATTAAACCCCTGGACATACTTCAAACAGATATGAATTGGTACTTAACAAGATGATAGTGCAGAGGACTTTTAACAAGGGGGAACCAAGTTCCCTGGACCTTTTAGATATAACAGTCTCTTCTCCTGAGGCAGCTTCATGCTCAACTGCAGAATCTCCTATTTAAAAAAAAAAAGACTTCCAGGAAGAGATTTCTAAAAATGAGACTACAGAACTCATATCTAAGCAAAGTTAATCGATTGCACAGACCGCAGTCCTAATTTTTTACTATTTAACAGAAATTGAATTTAACTATTTAAACTATTAACTATTGTTAACTATTTAACAAAATTGAACATGGATTCACTGAAAGAATCCCTTGATGCATTTTCCCAAACCTTCTGCAATAAATTGACTCACCTTGTTGAAGCAGGAAACTGTGATCCAAAAATGCCCAAGCGACTATAATCTTTAATACAAACTTTATACCATGAACTGATGGAGAAAAGGGAACAAACTCCAAATAAATCTGCCCTCCAAACTTTGAGGCATAGGAAGGCTGAGGATCAAAATCAAAACAACCTCATGTTGCAAACTAATCAGATTTACTTACAAATCAGCTTCAATAGTCTCAGCAGTACATGGTGAGATTCAAGAAAGCAACACATTACTCCCTAAGTCAGCTACTTCTATGTCATAATTGTGTGATTGATTTATATTGGGTGAAATGGCTGCCTAGCAAGATGGACCGTACACAAATTTTGCTGACATTCAAGCAGTCTATAATCCCAAGTATGCTTTTCAAAATTAAATCCATGCTGACTACTTTCCTCATATTTCTACTACCCACTCATTGAGCGATTACATCAAGATACTACCATACTTTACTTTGAGAAATCAGGAATGGATGTTGTTGCCCCAGTTACAAAGATAACAAACCAGCCCTATTCTTGGGAGAAGCTTATTTAGATAAGCAACTTCAGGCAGAGAGAGAAGGACAAATTGCAGCTGAACCACTGGAAGCAGAAATAATTGAAAGCTTTGGAACTTTTCCAGGTTACAAAGAGGAGGACTTAGTGGAGAAGTTAGAGGACCTTACACAAACTTAATCCACAGCGGACAAGACAATTGCCCCATTGATTTGGTTTCTGTGCCCCATGCAGAAGGTTCAAAATTGCTATTAATATGACTTAATAAAAGTGCTATTAATATGACTATTAATAAATCCAATGTTTGTGAAAGAGAGGCAATCAGACAAACAACTAGCTTGTATCATTGAAGAACCCCAACATACCACCAGGATCTGCAAACATAGACCCACATATAACTGAGTTTGCAGATCAGCACTTATAGGTTTCTCAGCATCATTAAAGGACAGCTGGATATCTGATATACACTGCTCCAGTGCTGCAGTTGACAGTGCAGGAATCATGGGATATATAACTCCCCCTCTCAGTATTTCTCAGGAAATTCCTACATCAATAACTTTGCCTAGCCCAACTGAATGACATCCAACCAATATTTACTTTCCTGTTTTTTATTTCCTGGAACATCACAGGATGGAAATCCAGGAGTAGAGACCCATCTTTTCTGGCATGTATCTCTAATTATGACATAATTTTTCTTCCAGGAAACATTGTAAGGTCTTAAGACAGTTACATTGGAAGCTGTGCCTAGCATAAGACATGGAAGGCTTTGTGGGGGCTTAGGCATTCTAACATCTGCCTCATTACAAGCTCAAATAAATAGTTTACAGCTAGCAGACTGATATGCATTGGCAGCTTTCCTGTAATTCAGGAAGAGCCAACTCCTCATCATTAATGAGCATATTCCACCCCTGCAAATATGATTACAAATGAAATAAAGGATAAAATATATACATATGTGGGACATTTAAGGATTGCATTCTCACTAGTATCACTTAATACTAGTGATGATTTTAATGCAAGAACTGGAGCAAACAATAAATCACTCTTTGCTAAACTCCATTGCCAGCCATTGTTTCCTGTAATAACATCTATTTTACTCTGCCAGTCTAAGGATGTATTGTATTCAATGACCGTAGAGGATTTTGTCTCATTTCAAACTTTTACAAAACCATCTGGTAGTATTAAATGGGAACACCAGTGATGATTATCCAGTTACATTTACCCACTGGTCCTGTAGCAATACTTCCCTATTAGACTATGCTGGATATTCCAAAGCTTAATTCCCTATCTATCTAACTTTGTTACTTTGCACCTAAAATTTTTGACAGGTTGTTTTTACCCTTTTACCACATGCAACTGTGGCCCATGACCTTTGCCCTATTCATGATGAATGGACACCTCCGTGCATCAATAATCACCAACTTTCTTTGAGGGAAGTAAACCAAATCTCTTTACTCAGCCATAGTGGATAGCAAGTTAACTGTAATTGTTCTAGCTAGCTTCAATAACCTAATAAAATTATTTCAATCATTGTTAACTTCCCCCCCACAACTTATTATAGTTAGGCATGATCCAAGGTTGCAATTTTCTAAATTGTCACCTAAAATTATTTTGAAACAAACAAAACTGATCTAGTGAAATTAAAAATACAGCAGTACTGTTGATGTATTAAAAAAAGAGGGGGAATGTAATGTGGGTATTTGATAACTTTTGATTGTGGTTGCCAGTGCAAAAAAAAATTCTGCCATCTTTTGGGGAATGGTAATTCCGTCCTTTTCCAATAACATAATAGCTATTCATTGCATACCATGTTGTTGCCCCATGTGGGAAAACAGAGAATTCCCTGATTGACTTGGGTATGACCTCTTTTCCCACTGAGCCCGCCACATATTCAGAGATCAGAAATATAATTGAGCAGTTTAAACTAGGTATAAAAGGCCCCAGTTTCAGAATTTATTATGTATGAATAATAAAAAAATAACTTGGAATGATGGATGCCAGTGCTAGCTTCACTTTTCACAGCAGAAGGTCATTTGACCATGATACCAAAGGATTGGGGCTTGACTAGTATAATACCAAGAAGGGCAAAAGGGATGATCCAGCTAACTACCGCCCAATCAGTTTGCTAAGACAGATTAGCAAAATGTATGACAAATATCTGCAGGAGGCAAAACTAATTGACAGACTTGAATCTAAGGATATCCTTAGGGATGAAAAGGCTGGGTTTAGAACAGGACAATCAACATTAGAGTCAGTGCTGCAATATTTAGCACAACTCAGGACAGCCCTTTTATTCAGCATTTATTGATTTCAGGTCAGTTTAGATCTATCTAGATTTAGTTTAGATTAATATATAGGATTTAATTAAATTGGCATTAATTAATTAATTTAATGGGCATTAATTTAATGGGCATTAATTAAAAAACTACCACAAATGACAAATATCTATTCCTGCTGCTCATCTAAATGCATGAGAAAACTGATCAGACTGATGGCCAAGTGCAGTAATACAGGATGTGTCACAAAAGAAATACCTGTAAGGAGGGGAAATAGACCAGACTGTGTATTGGTTCCAGATTTATTCAACCATTATGTAAACTCATTAATGCTTCACCTAAATAGCCCTACCTTCCATTCTCCTAAATTAGCCCAAAGACATATCAGTTTACTTTTGTATGCCAATGATGCAATAATCCTGTTATTAACCTCCATTGGCCTTAAAAGAACTCTGAGATCACTTATCATCACTGCACTGAGGAGGAACTAATAATAAATTATGCTAAGACCAAGATCCTTACTTTCTCTAAATGCCTAAAATAAGAAGCAATCCATTGAACAGGTTCAGGTGAGCAGTCCATTGAGGTGATTAAGATTTTTAGATATCTATTGCTGTTTATTACTATTTAGATATTTTTAGATATCTATTACTGCACTGATGAGTTTTTTCAGTTTTCTCATGCATTTTGATCATCAGCAGGAATAGACATTTTCATTTGTGGTAGTTTTTTAAATTTATGCCAATTTAATTAATTTATGCCCATTAAATTAATTAATTAATACCAATTTAATTTACAAGCCTCAGGAAGCAGAAATGATCACCTGGATTATGTTTCCCACAATGGACAGAGCTGTACATCAACTTATTATTTTTCCAGAGGACTACAGTTTATTTCTGCTGCAATTAAGTTTTCTGAAGCTAAAGCCCAAGCACAATTGCTATACAGGGCTCAATTAAGACCACAGAACAGTATGATCATCTTAGGAAAGATTCAAACAAAATTTCTAAGAAGTGTTTTCCAGGTTACCTGCTGCATTTCAAATGTAGCACTTCGACAGGAAGCAGGAGTCAATGAATTCGAAACTAATCTCTGGATAAATATCTTCACCTACTGATTGAAAATACTTCACCATTCGAGCATACTGACCCATTTAATATTGACAGACAGTTACATATATTCCTGAGAAATAGCGATCCAAATGAAGCCTCTATGGGTCCGTAGAGATTCTCAGTCATCCAAGTCATGGTTGTCCCTTAGGTGTTTTTTCAAGAAGCAACTGGGCTTTCTTGTTTTTTCATTTGAAAATGTTTCACTTCTCATCCAGGAAGCTTCTTCAGCTCAGACATGCCAGATAAACTTCCAAGTGCTTCAATAACTCTCTAAAAGGGTGCAAATTACCAGCTGTCTACAAGGAATATAAATCCTTCCATTCCCCACTATCCTGTCAGAGCTGAAGGAGCTTCTTGGATGAGAAGCGAAACATCTTCAAAAGAAAAAAAAACCCAAGAAAGTCCAGTTGCCTCCTGAAAAAGCACCTTTAGGTGAGCCTCTATGGTTCTACAGTGATGTCATCCTAAAGTTAGATCAAGCCAGGTCAATACTAAAGCCAAGGATCTTAGATACAGAAGGTCTTTTTCTCACAACATGACTAGAAATTCAAATATTCAAATATTAACCAGTTTCATATTTATATCATACCACAGCTCTCCAATTTAGAATAGTTTTATCCTTAGCTCCATTTAATGTTCTCCCCACAGCTATCCTGCAAGAGAAGTATAGGGAAACCATATGAAACCCAATATTGCTCCTGTGATGTGGGTGCTATAGAAACCACAGCCCATGTTCTTCTGTAGTGCCAGTTCTACAGGGATGTTCACAGAAAGTTGATCACACCTGTTTTATTCAAATTGCAAGGCATTCTGATAGTTTTTATCTGCATACATGTTAAATAATAAAGATAAACTTCTTTCTCAAGTTGCAAAAATATGTATAAGGTTTACCTACAAATGGTTGCTAATGGTTTTTGTTGTTAGGGGAATAGCATTGTCTTATTCATTTCATTGATTGTCTTTTTATTGGCAATAACTGGAATGAAGTCTTTCTGTCTTCCTTTTCAAATGCTGTTTAATATTAACCCAGAGTTGGAATGATCCAGTTGAGGGGTTGATTCACAAGGTTTTGCTTTTTATCTGGATTCCATATTTCCCAGCCACAACTTCTCCATTTCTCCAATTTTATCCATTTGCATTTAAGCTGATATGTGCATGACCAAACTATGAACATGGTCATTACTGGAGCATGGTTATTGGAGTTAAATATTATTTTTATGAAATTTATATGCCACCTAACTCCCAGCTACTGCGGGCATTTTCCTATTCCTATAACATTTACAAAAGAAGAAGAAGAAAAAGGCCCATCTTAACCTACCAAGCCAGCTTTCTGTCGTGCCTGCTGCAGTTCTTGGATAAAACCCTGCAGTTCATTTCCATCCATGTATCCATTGCCTGTAACACCAAGAGAGAGAACACAATGGTTACAGCTCTAAGTGGTTTCTCTCTTTCCTCCCTGCTTGCAAATTGACAGAGCAATCCCGTGCTTAGATCAAAAGTCCCACTGAGTGCAACCAGACTTCGGGAAATACTTATACGGGTTGCAATTGCAATCTTGGTTTCGGCCTCCCCAAGAAGAACAGCCCCGTTTCCGACTGTGTTTTAATCGGAGGCGCTCCGGACTTTTAGAGGCTTTCAGCTGCCCAACGGAGGGTAAAGAGCTAGAAGTCCCAACGCCATCGGAGCGACCGACCGCTCGGAGGCTGGTCCGCCCTCGTCCTTCCGAAAATGTCGCTTTTCTCAAACGTCCCCTCCTTTCAGATGGAAAGAGGTAAAAGTTGTAACTTGCGCCCGACAAAGTTTCCTGCTTACAGGTAGAGCAACGAGGAGGAGGAGGAGGAGGAGGAGGAGGAGGACGCCGTCGCCAAGTCCCTCGCCTAGCTTTGCAAGTTGAGTGTCCCCACCCACCCCCAACCCACGCCCCTCTTTCTCTCCCTCCCCCTTTCGTTCCGAGCTTGACGGAGTTAAGAGAATGGGACAATGCTGCAATCAATCACCATCAGCGTCGTAATGGCGCCAGATGGCGAAAAACTGGCTTGCCGAGACCGTCGCTAGTTGCAGGTAAGCCTCCGCGGTCATGGCGCGAGTCTTGGGCAACCGGCGGGCGCAAGCGAAGCGGTCGATGGCGCGGTTGCTGGGTGCCTCTGTCCGCGGTGCTGAGCGGCTCTCTGCCCGGAGAAGTTCTCCTCGTTCTCAGCCGAGGACTCCCTATTTATCCACTTCTTTGCCTTCGAGCTCCGCCCTTGGAGCACTCCCTCCCTTCCCCACCCCACCCCCGTCTCCCTCCCCCGTCTCTCTCTCTCTCTTTNAAAAAAAAAAAAAAAAAGTAATGAAGATTCCCAATTTGGGAGTCTTTCCACCTTCCTCCCTACAGAACCACATTTTCCACCTCAAATAAAGGAAAACAGTCCAAAGGTCCATGTGGCCCAACATTTCTTCAACTTGGTGCTCTCCAAATGGGAGAGAATGTGACCTCCATGTCTGTGGGCAGCTTGGGGTGCATTCAAATACACCCATTGACCATGCTTCTGGGAATAACAGGCCTGTTAAAGTTTTCCACCCGGGCAGTGGACAGAGGGAATTGAGTGGATAAAGGAATTCAGCAGGCAATTTATCTGAGTAGTTTCTGCCAAGAGTAAAATAATTCCTCTAGCAAGTTGTCTTGATTGCAGAATTTTCCACTAGAGATGATAACAATGTTGTAACTGAAAAAGATGAGAAGTTCCATCAGGACATTGTTCCTCAGTATTTAATTTCCAATATCACACATGCTTAGCCACATAAAGAACTCTACCTTCCAACCGTGAAGTTTTTTCCCAAAATTTTCTGCTTCTTTGAAATACAATCTAAAGCAGGTTCTCTTTCTGCAAACCAAAACACAGGACAATTTATTTGTCTGGCAATAAGAAAATATAAACCTTGGTTATTCCAGCTTCAGTGAACAAAGAATTTAAAATGGAGTTTCCCACCAAATAATTAGGTAATAACTGTGGATATATTTCTCTTTATGACTTATGTCATTTATCTTATTCCCAATCAGGTGTTATCCAAATGAGTTGGATTTCAGCTGCCATTATCCTTGGCCAGCTCAGTGTCCTTGCTGGCCTTGTTCCTATCCTCCAGCTTCCCCACTGATTTTGCTGGTTGCAAATGATGATCGCATAACTGCAGGATGCTGTGACCATCATAAATGTATGATGGTTGCCAAGCACCTGAATTAACATCACATGAGTTTGGCAATGCTGTGACAGTCAGAAATTGGATGACAGATCACAAATTTTTCAGTACAGTACAGCACAGTTCAAACTTCAAATGGACGCTAAACAAATGGTTGGTAAATAAGGATTTCTTATAGCTAATTAAAAAAAAACTTTTTCTGACCTTGTCCTTCCAAATCATTATTTGTAAAACACTAATTCATTGTGAGAAAGCAGGAAGAAATAATTATTCCACAATGATGAATTCAGAATAAATGGCATGAAGATGTTTGTGCAGTCTCAGATAATTTATGAACCATAGGAATTTACGGCTGACACATATGTATTCCACAACATTTGCCACGTATGATTAAAAGAAGTAATTGGAAATCATTCTGAGTCAAAATCTTCAAAAACCATCAAGTAAATCTGTTTGTTTTATATTTAACAATCATCCCAGCTGTGCAGTGCTACTAAATAGGTATTTTCATACATCCCAACACTTGAACATAGAAACTTTTCCCAACATAGAAACTTTCCCGGGAGAATTTCTGATACCTGATTAAGAAAAAGCAAAGGAAATTGATGGCCAACAAATGTTTAAATCCATAGACACTTTAAAAAACTTTTCAACATGTTTTTGCTGATTAAAAGTCATATTGGTTCCCACAGAGGCACAGAAATGGCAGGGAATTAGCAGTCAGTTGAGCCAGCAATGCCTAAGAGAGAAGTATTCTCAGTGGATAATGAAAGGATGTTTGTCAGAAGGCTTTCTGAGACCAATCAATGTGCCTGAAAGAGAGAAAGTTAGAGGACTAAGAGATGGTATTGGATGATGAGGACCTTTCCAGTATGATGACCTTTTATGTCTGTCAGGTAAGTTCTTAGCGCAGTGCAAACTTTCATCTTGTAGCAGCAATCTTAGTAGAAATTCAAGGCTGAATCAGTTTCCATTGTCATCTTCCTTTTGTTGATACTGTTACTAGCTACCGGCAGTGCATGGTGAACACAGGGCATGCATTGTCTTCCATTGGTCTCTCTGATCCTTTATTCAGGGAAAGTTGGATGAGTTCAGATCAATTATTCTTAATTATACCTATACTGAACAGTGAATCCTTTTCAGAATGAGATATTTGTTATAGGTAATAACTAACTGTGGTAGTGTTTCCTACAGAATTCACGTATTTTAGTGGTTTTTTTCCTTTCATGTGTGAATAAAATGCAGTTTTACAGTTTATGTACTTGATTGATCTGCAGTAGAACTATTAGTTTAATTGTTACATTAATCAGCCCAAATTATAGTCAATTAGCCTGTTGAGCCCAATGTTTATTGGTAAATGCTAATGGATTTAGGCTTTTGTTTATTTTTTTAATTATTTTATTTCTATCATGAAAGTACAGTAAGAAATGGAAAATAATATATTAAAACAGCTTCTCTGAATTAATTTTTTATTAACAGTTTAGCATTAACAGTTTAAAATAGTTGGGTATTTTCCACAAAAATAGACATATTCATTTATGGAATGTCCTGTGTAATAAACTAAAACAGAAGTGTTGCAGCTATGAAAATCAAATTGTATATCAGTCTGACCGAACAAACCATCTACATATGAGTTTGACTACAGCTCATTTGTACCTTGAAAAGTTCTACTATGTGGGAAATACAAATTATTCTTAATCCATCTGGGGTGTTTGGGATAATGATGCAGCAAAGGTGAATGTCTGCATTTATGCATATGAAAATGAATTTCTACCACTTCTCTTATATTGTAGGAACCACAACTCTTGAACTCTTCTGTGCAGGGTACACTCTCATTGTTGTGTAAATAAATCAAGTTTATGTTCCTTGTAGAGCCATATAAAGAGATGAACCAGAGGATGTTGGTCTATTAAAACTAATTTTGTTCATGGACATAAAGGAACCAGACAGTTACATGGGAGAAATGATTATTTGAGTTCAAAATCACCACTGAAATAACTTTTAATATCCTTAGAGAGAAACCATATAATTTGGAAGGGTGAAAATTTAACTTGTACTGTATTTTAGGAGTAAGCACGTTATGCAAGTATGAAAGATAAGTCAAAGCATATTTGGGCAGATCCCAAAATGAACTGATTTCAAAGATTCGGAGAACAAACTAAATCTTAATGCTTAAACACAATTGCTGCAAACATGAGGACGAAAAGGAACAAAATGTAAGCTCCAGTATGGAACAAGATTAAGACATGGCTAAACCTTTTCTTATGTGCTACTTCCCCAAAAGAAATTACATTAGGTATAAAAGATTTATGAGCAATAGAGGGCAAACAGCAAAGACTAAAACATGAAATACAAGATATCTATAAAATCAGCATAATTGATAAATCAATAGCAAATAAAATGAAACCACAAATTCCATCATATTTTTCAGTCTACTGGCTGTTTATAAATGCCCAGTGAAGCTGATAAAAAGACAACATTGTGGCTGTTATCTAATGTCTGCATAGGCTTACATTAGATAACTTTACAACTTGGGACAAGGACTCATCCAACAAAAATAAGTACTATTAATATAAGGACAACAGGTGACAAGTATATCTTTGCACAACACACAATAAGCTTTAGAATTTTATTTATTTATTTATTTTTGTCAATTGCTTACAAGATAATAGGTATAAGTAAAAACATAGTTATGAATACATGGATACATATAAGGAAAATAAAAAATAAAAGAAACAATAGGATGGGGACGGTAGGCACGTTGGTGCACTTATGCACGCCCCCTGCAGACCTCTTAGGAAAGGGGTGAGATCAATAGTAGACAGTCTAAGGTTAAAGTTTTTGGGGTTTGGGGAAGAACCACAGAGTCAGGTAGAGTATTCCAGACATTGACCACTCTGTTGCTGAAGTTGTATTTCCTGCAATCAAGTTTGGTGTGGTTTGCTCTTTGTTGTTATGGTTGAAGCTGAAGTATTCATTGACTGGTAGGACATTGCAATGTATGATTTTATATACTATACTTAAATCGGACCGAAGGTGGCATAATTCTAGATTTCCTAGGACTAGAATTTCGAGTCTGGTGGCATAAGGTATTCTGCAATGAGTAGAGGAGTGGAGAACTCTTCTTGTGAAATATTTCTGGACTTTCTCAACTGTTTTAATATCAGATAGGTAATGTGGGTTTCAGACTGATGAACTGTATTTGAGTATTCCATTATTAATGGAAACTCAGTGCAATGTTT
This sequence comes from Laticauda laticaudata, assembly GCA_004320025.1. Taxonomy (NCBI): domain Eukaryota; kingdom Metazoa; phylum Chordata; class Lepidosauria; order Squamata; family Elapidae; genus Laticauda; species Laticauda laticaudata. The sequence goes on from BHFT01077373.1 coordinate 23,335, forward strand.
GGCACTCTGAAATTCTTTAGAAGTTGTAGATCACAGATCCTTCCCTCTCTGAAATTGCCCATGCTATCAGAAACTGGACTTTTTAAACATGAGGTAGAAAAATGCCCACTGTTAGCTTAGAGCATTCAGCAAGGTTTGTATAAACTTAATAACCTTTCTTGCAAAGAAAACTTTTGAGGACTGAAAATAATTCCTTAAACATTTTATTAACAAGCTGAATTTCAGCAAATAAGTAATTAAACTCAGAGCTTTAATATATAGATATAGATAAAGGTATAGATATTTCTAGGTAATCATACCTACCTTTCACAATGGAAAAAGTAATAAGAATTCATGTTAAAAATATCTCTTTTGGCATCTAAAAACACAAGATTTGTCCCTGAGAGCAAGGATTATCAGAAAGCAGCAAATCTATTTTTAGAAAACAATTAACATACACCAAATTTTTGCAGAAATATTAATGGTTCAGTTATGGGTTATTCTATATCCCTTTTTCCATATACTAGAGGCAAATTTCTGTGTGCAGTGAATTGTAACCTTAACCTTTGTAGGGTAACATATTATGCAACATTAAATAGCAGGATATCTTTATTTAAAATAAGTATATATAATTGGTTCCAATTTTGTAGTATAGGGATCATATAAATATACTTAGGGAGGCATAGAATTGATTATAGAAAATATTTCAGAAGTTATTCAGGTATTTTTTATTTTTAAATTGGGTGGTAAATTTCAAGGACATGAGGGAAAAGATGTTAATTTTCATCAAAGCTTGATTTTTTTCTTTGAATAGCTTTATTTATTTTATTCTAGATTTTTAAAAAAAGAAATTGAAGTTGAACATGTACATAAAACATCTGTGGAACTTAAGTTTGGTTTCAAAGCTACCTGCGGGAATAAATTTTCCAGAATAAACTCTCTGGAATAAATAAATTACTTGTGCTGTAAGTTTTCCAATAAATCTTGAAATAAGTTTTGAAATGCAGATATCATCATCTGATTTGGCAAAAAAGTTGGTTTTCTTGAAATAATTTCAACCCATACTAGTGTGTGAATATGAAGAATTTACATAACACTGTGATTCATTTCAGTGGAGAAGTGTACTATACAACTATTTACTACTATACAACTATGTACTACACAACTATTCTGTTTTTCAATTCCATGCATTCAATTCTATGAATCTCTTGACGTTACTAAATGCAACATACTGATCTTATGTAATGTCTTCCTGAAATGTTAAATTGCAATTTTGTTAATTCATGGTCAATTTATGGAAGTAGTAGCCACAGCAGATCTTGGCTGATCATGACTGATCTAAAAAAGCTTAAAGCTAAACAGGGTTCAGTTTGATCAGGGGTTGAATTGGCTATAGGCTACACAAGAAATATCCTAAAGACATTTTAGAAGACAATAAAAATTCTCTTCTATAGTCTTGCCAAGGAAAACACATGCATATAACACATCCAAGGAATCATCCGGACATCATTTACTTTTGGTCTAACACATTTGGGGAATATCAGACGAAGGGGAGCTATAATAAATTTTTGATAAAAAGATTGCTATTTGTATTTTTGGGAAAAAGGCATCTCATTTTTACAATAAAGTTTCTAATAAATGAACAGGAATCTATCCTGTGGTTGCCAGGCAACTGTAGCTTGGCTTTTCTTCTGGGGATAAAGAGGAGTGCAGACTGGACTTGAAGTATACCAAGAATATGACTACCTGAGATAAAGCTGTTGACTGACCTGATACTAATTTTCATTTCTTTTCCAATATTAGCATATACATCTATTGTTTTGTTGCAAATCGGCATAATAATGTTTATCTGAGAAAAACATCCCACAGCAGTAACAGATGTCACAGCTTCTGTGTCAGAAGTCTAGATCTTCAATATACATGGTTCTGTTTTTACACAGATGCTATTTCTTGTCCTACCTTGGATTAAAATGCACTTTTTAAAAGATGTTGGATATGAAAGGAAGGCTATTCTGTATCTAGGATTAAAAGCCCTGCAACCTCAGTTGTTGGAGAGCACAGTGCCCTACAAGTGAACTTTCCAAAAGCAGCTAAAAGGCCCTCTGTGAAACAAAATAGGGGATAGATTCACCTACTTCCATGATTCTGCTAGTCTCTTGTGAGTTTTGCATAGCAGCTGCAACAATGCTTTTCCTTTTAAGACAACAGTAACAATTCAGACAGAGATCCCTTCTGGGGAAATTGTATTATCTTTCTGTTCCATCTTTGAGGTTATTCTGTGGTTAAAATAAAATGAAGAGTGTGTGGCATTAGGGTTAAAATACGAAGCACAGATTTTAGAGACCCAAACTACAAAGCATGGAGAGCCAGCAGCCTTGCCAGATGACTAGGGGGCATACAGAATTCTTTAGCCTAATTTTATCTCAGGAGTGTTGTGGGGGATATATGTCTGTCATATCATCCTATGGTTTGAAAACAGAGAATTTTTTTAAATTAAAAAGCACTAGTTAGTATTCTTAACTCATTTACTTATTTTTTACCCACAAGTTACTCCTGTGGCATTAATGATATTACTGAACTCCATTTCCCAGCATCCCTTATCAGTGATTATGGCAATTGGAATGCCTGGGAAATATAGTTCAGCAATCTCTAGACCAGTATTTTTAAAACTTGGCCACATTAAGATGTGTGGACTTTAACTCCTAAACTTCCCCAGCAAGAAAACTGATCTTTAGGGACATATATTTCACTTGGCATTCTAAATTCAGTCTCCACAATAGCCAAAGTTAACTTTCCTTTTTAAACTCATATACTAGAAGATTAACACATAGGTTAAGTTTCCATAGATTCAGGAATGGTTTCATATAAGAAAGGGGAAAGAAGAGGAAGGACTGTTGATCAATAGTATAGTAGAGATCTGGTGAGCATAACTATAAAATGCTTTTGCTAAATATTAAGAATCCTAAATGCGAGTCTCAGCTCAGACAAAAATCCATCAAAGTTTTCCATACAAGCTCTTCTTTTCAGAGAACTCTGCCTTGACACTCATCTACAAAAGGCAGAAATAATAGATACATTTGGAATCTGTATTTTTATTTCCTCTGTGGGTAACTTCAAGGTTCCTTTGATTCATGAATACAGCCAACATTTCTATGTGGAATACATAAAGAAAAATAAGCTAGTCATTATTTCTGATTCAGATTTCCTTTTATTTGAGCAACGATTTTCTATGTAAGCATATTTACAGGTAGTCCTCGACTTATGACCACAATTGAGCCCAACAGTTATGTTGCTATTATTTATGGTTTGCCAATTGCACAGTGGCAGATAGGACAGCACTCCAGAAAGTTAACATTATTGCCCAGAAGATCATGGGTTGTCCTCTCCCCTCTTTGGAAGAGCTTTATAGCTCCCACTGCCTTAAGAAAGTTCAAAACATTCTCAAAGTTCCATCTTATCCTGGGCACCCTTTTTTTGAACTATTACCATCTGGCAGACAGTACAGAATAATAAAAATAAGGACAAATAGGCTGAAAAACAGCTTCTATCCCAGGGCAGTAGCTCTTTTGANAATAGGCTGAAAAACAGCTTCTATCCCAGGGCAGTAGCTCTTTTGAATTCTGCTGTATAGTGCAGTGTTGGTGTGGCGTCAGGGGTTTTCAGTTCATTGTGTGGAGGGTAAAGGATGTGTGTTTGTGTTTATTTTCATGGTCATGGTCATGGTGTGCACTGAAGACGGTATTTTATTTCATCCTATGAGGTGCAATGACAATAAAGTAAACTAAACTAAACGAGAAAGTTGTTGAGTGAGTTTTGCCCTATTTCACCACTTTTCTTGCCATATTTGTTAAGTGAATCACTACAGTTATTAAATTAGTAACATGACTGTTAAGTTAATCTGGGTTCCCCATTGAGTTTGCTTGTCAGAAGGTTGCAAAAAGTCATCTCATGACCCTGAGGCACTGCAGCCATCATAAATATGAACCAGTTGTCAAGCCTCTGTATGTAAATCACATGACCATAGCCATGCTGCAATGGTCAGAAATGTGAAAAATGATCACAAGTCATTTTTTTCAGTGCCGTTTTAACTTTGAACAGTCACTGAACAAACGGTTGTAAGTCGCAAACTATCTGTATACATTTTGGTTAACAAGATGTATAAAAAGGCCAAATGATTTTCTATATAGTATGCCAGTATAGTCCAACCTAAAGGTAAAGGTAATCCAGTTGTGTACATCTCTAAGTGGCAGTGCTCATCTCTGTTTCATAGCTGAGGGAGGCAGCATTGACCGAAGACATTTCTGTGGTCATAGACTATCTGTCAAGGTGCACGAAACACGGAACTGTTACTTTCTCACCGAAGTGGTACCTAGCATGTAGATAATGTATGTATGCTTTTAGAACCACTAGGACTACAGTGCTCAAAGGAGCCTGCTGGGCAACAAAGATAATTAGGAGTCTGGAGCCTAATATGTATGATGAACAGTTGCAAGAACTGTATAGTTTAACAAAGAGATGGATTAGGGATGGAATGATAGCAACCTTCAATATTTGAGAGGCTGTCACAGAGAAGAGAGGCTTGATAAGAAATAATAGATGGAAACTAAACAAGAAGAGATGCAACCTAGAACTAAGGAAAAATTTCCTAACAATGAGAACAGTGGAATGACTTGTCTCCATAAGTTGTTCCATCACTGGAGGCTTTAAAGAAGAGTTTGGATAGCCATTTGTCCAGAATGACATAGGGTCTCTTGCTTGAGTAAAGGGATGGATTAGGGATTATCTAATGTCCCTTCCAACTGATATTCTGTATTCTAAAAAGGCTACCTGGTGTTATAAGTAAGATGAGGCCTTGATTGTACTTGAATGGGAGATTATATGACATTCCAAGGTTTTTATCAAAAGCTTAAAACAATTTCCAGAGGCAACAATGGAAAATTACTTCTGTACTATTTCCAAGAAAACTGGATGGCTGTGACCAAGGGTCAAATTGAACTGAAGGTATATTTGCTAATACACTATCAGTACATACATAATTATACCTGAAGTTTAAAGCCCCTTCTCTGAACACAAAATCACAGGACAAAATTAGGAAGAGTATTCTTTGGGTGAAAATCTGCTACAGTTTCAAAAATCGGAATCCTACCCACTGTAATGATTTATAATTGCTTTATATATGTGGACATTTGAGTGTTTCTCATCTGGGGAGAGAGCACTCAGATTTATCAGTCCTATAAATTAATAAATAAAGACTTCTAGAGTGTATTGATTGAGTGTTATTTTCCAGCCAGCACAAACCTGAAGGGACACAGTTACTGAACAGCTATATTAGATTAATGTGGTCAATGTGAAAGGAAATTTCAAAATGGAGATGGGCCAATCAGCTTCCTCACCCTTTTACAAACATCTTCTAAGATATCCTGTTACATGAAGGTTTTCCCCCTCTTTCATTACAAAACATCTAAATGAGCTGCAACTGCAGATGAGGGATGTTCAATGCTCCAAACAGAGATATGCAACCTAAGACCAGTTTAAGAATAAAATATTTGTAACCTAAATATTTGTAAAATATTTGTAAATATTTGGAGCTAAAAGCTAAAGCTAAAGCTGCTCATGAATCAATCGCATTTTAATGTCAGTGTGAGTAATACACAAATATCTAACCATTGTTCTTTTTCCATGAGGTATTGCAGGTTGACTGTCTTTCTACGCCTTTCTGAAATTCTTTTTAAGAGTTTATAGCAGCCACTCATTCTGGACTTCCCTTATATCAAATCTGCATATTGAAAAAATGGCCATGTAGCTTCAGCTTCTAAAAAAAAAATCAAGCTATGGTATCTAGGCTTATCCTGCTGACTGGACATGTCATGCACAGGCCACACCCATCCCAGTTCTGCAAAGATAAAAAATGTCACGATACACCACGATCTGGCCCATGACAGAATTGAGTTTGACATATGCTATCGCCTGGAAACTTTTTTTTGTACGGCAATGGAACATATATATTCTAGTGAAACTATTAAACTCACTTACTAGAGCATAAATCCCACTGATCATGGTGGGACTTAACTGTAAAGAAGAATGTGTAGTCTATACAGAGAATTCTAAATGGCAGATTGATTAAAACCAGACTTAGAAAATATGTATCAAATTGTCTTAACTAATACTAATGATTATCGCTTCCCAGGAATAAAATTTATCAATAATCTAAGACTGTTGCCTACAGAGTAATAAAATAAAATTTATTACCTTATAAATATGTTTCCATTGTTACAGTTGTAACCTATTGAATTTTATCCTTTTTTTTTTGTACTCTTGCCAGTACAGTCCAGGACAATCTACACTGTAAGAATCTACTTTATTACTACATTGAGTGAGAAGTCATTCATTCAAGTAGAATTATAGAGTATGCTGAGATGTTTTAATAGATATTTCCCACCCTCAGTAGAATAATGGAAAAAGTGTATTATCTCAGCCAAATACTTTTATTACAGGTCAACTTGTGTGACATAAAAACAACATAATTACCTGACTAAAGTCTGAATAAAGCATAATATGGAAAAACCAATAACTGTAGCAAACAGACTGCATGGGTGAATAGGTTTATCTTGTAACACTCACTGAACTTACCTCTTATTCAGCACAATGTCGTAAGTGTTGGTATAATAAAAATCTCTTGTTAGACAAAGTGCTAATTCTCAGCAAAACTGGATTACTTGTAGAGATGGAAATTTATATGATTGCTTTAAAGCACCCTTTATAAAGTCATCAGGCATTTAAGCAGTCAGTTGGGCAAAGATTTACAGGGATAAGATATTTTTTTATTTGAATGTTTAAAAATATATTTAGAAAACTCAGCTTAGGGGCATTGACATAGTTACTGGTTCAGGGGCTGGTCAAGATGTTTCCACAATCTTGATCTGAACTCTTGATTCTACATTTCTGTAAATTGTCCTGGAACAGTAGTTCTTAAGGCCTAAAAGCTCTCAGAAAAATGTGATCATTGTCTCAACGGTAATAGCAATAGCACTTAAGCTTATTTACCACTTTACAATGCTTTACAGCCCTCTCCAAGCAGTTTACAGAGTCAGCATATTGCCCCCAACAATCTGGATCCTCATTTTATTGACCTTGGAAAGATGGAAGGCTGAGTCAACCTTGAGCCAGTGAGGATTGAACTCCTGGCGATTAACTGAATTCGCCTACAATACTACATTCTAGGCACTGCACCACTACGGCTCCTAATGTCTTTCAAATGGTGGATGGAATTTAATCATCTTTCTTCTCCCCACTCCTAACAATCAAGGAGAACACATCAGTGATTTAACTTGAGAGCAAAAAACTAATTTGCATTTGAAGTGATGAAAAGGAGAATATGATGAGTTCCCCTAAATCCAATCATCTGTTTTTAAAATTCTCAATCCAAAGTACAGATAATCCTTGATCTACAACAGTTCATTTAGTGACTGTTTAAAGTTACAACGGCACTAAAAAAAAAGGGACTTATGACTGTTTTTCATGCTAACAACTGTTGCAGCATCCCTTTGGTCATGTGATCAAAATTTGGATCCTTGGCAACTGGTTCATATGTATGACGATTGCAGTGTTCCAAGAGTTACATGATCAGTTTTTGTGACTTTCTGACAAGCAAAATCAATGGGGAAGCCAGGTTCACTTAACAACCATGTTAGCAACTGAACAACTGCAATGATTCACTTAACAATTGTGTCAATGATTCATAAAATGGGACAAAATTCACTTTACAAATGTCTCAGTTTGGGCTCAATTGTGGTCTTAAGCCGAGGACTATTTGTATATTTCTGGAAAGGTACCAAGACTGAATACTCCCTCTTGTTAGGCAGAAATTATTTGGTCACTTTCATATCTGCCTTGGTATCCTGCAGATTAGATTAATACCATCGCTATTAATACCGCTATATGACATTGCTTTGAAGATTTTTCAAACACTTCAATCAGTTCAGAAGGTAGTTGCTCAGTTAATAACTGGAATCATCCTTAAGAAAACTGAATTTTCAGGCATCATGTTCAGATGGTATTTTAAAGCTCATTGGCTGAATGCTCTGTTTTCAAAGAATGGAAAAGAGGTTTCTAATTCTGTGTTAATGGTTTCTTGTATTCTGATAGTTTAGTTTTAAATTTTATTTTCAGTCATCTTGGAATATTAGAACAGAAAACATATAAATACTTTAAAGAATGCTTCATCTTCCTGGATTTGAAACAGCAGCAAAAGCTGATACTCCATTTCAAGGCATAAATCCCCTGCAAGGCTTGTTTTAAATCCCTCTGTGTCACCTTGGTACAGGTACATGAAAGGCTGTGCTTTGACATGGATCAAGATCTTCAGCTCCTTCCTGACATTTCATTGATGGTAACAAGGGAGCTGCCTTCAGCCAATCTGCCAGGATATGATGGAAATTGTAATCTAATATTTTTGGAAAGCAGCAATTTGTTGCTCCCATGTTTTGCTCCTTTTTATCTATTGTGCACTGCCTTAGAATTATATTATTGCAGAATTCTATTTTATATATATTTTCAACTGTATGGTCTCCTAGAAAAAAACAGTATTGGTGATCAACATATACACAAAGAGAAAAATGTTCAATTTCTCTCTATATGACTTGGTTATTATTTCATAATTTCCTATTCTTGCCTCCCAATCCTACAGATAGCTTTCTTTTTGAAAGAGAGAGACAACTATTTCATTCCACCGGGGAGAAAACTCATGTCAGAGAAGTAGTAGACCTGCTTATTCATATTTTTGGGCAATATCTGGGCCTTTTGATCCATTATCACTGGACATTACTTGCTCTCTTCCATCCACACCTGATAGCTGTTACCACAAACTACCGATGGAAAAAACCTAAGGAACTAATATTCTCTGCTGCTACCATTATGTGATCATCAGTACCAACAGTTTTTGAAAGCAAAGGATCTGAGTTTGCTACAAATGATGCAAACTCTTTAATATGAGACATTATTATTATTATTTCTGTTATACATTACATACTCTTTGCTTCAGAGATCAGTAATTTTCTGTAGGCTGAGTGTAACTTATTATATTTGCATTACAAATAAGGTGAAAACTTGATTCAATAAGCAATCAGATGATCATCTGAAGTAATCTGTATGAAGCAGCTATATCTACTTAAATTTTGTATCCTTCATAATGATTCATGTCAGGTACATCAATTTATGTCTAAGAGTTGAAGTTTACACATCTTAAAGTTGTCAAATGTGAAAAACATGTTATAAACTTATGACTCCAAACAGTGGAAATGAATAGAAAGATTTGGCTTGTTCTCTATAATGTATTTCTTTGTAAAATACTTTCTGCCCACTGTCATTTTGGACAATGTATTCACATTTTATTCAGATTTATCTTTCACAATCTAACATTTAATTCTACCCCACAGAATCACACAACTGAAAAATATTTTATTGTATCGTTTGATCTCTTCCCAAATCTTACAGCATTATTAATGACACATTTCTTTTTTTTTTAACCCGCATAATTATAATTTTTGCATAAAATATTGATAGAATGTCACACAAAGATGATTGATCCAGGATGGGTTTGCCCATTCTGTTAAATAATGATGTTGCTATTTAGTTTTAAATTATGTGAATCAAGATATTGGGGCTTGTAAAACATAGTTAATGGCTTAGATTATTTGAGAAACTAATAACTGATTAGTTTAGTAACTTGCAGATAAGAAAAATATGATGATATAAGGTATTTATTTATTTAATCAAATTTAGATGACTGTCCATCTCAGATAAGGTGCTTATTGGTGGCATATCACAAAACCAAAATGTACACATATTATATAACCAAAGAAATTAATTATTAAAACCAAGTTGATGAGGTGGGCAAAATTAGAACATTAAACATGTCCCACTGCACCAATGGATGCAAAGAGGATGTAAAACGGACAAAAAAGCTTGCCATCTTAACACTCACAACATATATGTGTATTATTGAAGCCACATGCCTAATCCAACCCACCACTTTGTCCTCGATGCTCAACCATTACACACCGCATGAGGACACACAGGAGCCGACTGCAGACCACGGATTCACAGCAGCCAGGCACCTACCTTTATCATCTCTTAACATAAACTCCTCCCTTCCCATTTACAACACCCCACAACTCCAACATACGCCCGTCGCAACCCCTACTTATAAGGCAAATCACCCTAATCTGTCATATCAGTATCTAGTTTCCTAAGTACAATCCCTTATCAAACCACCAGGCCTCCCACTAGTGAGTTGAGAATGGTGTTAGCCTCTTCAACCCTCCAAATAAACAAACAGCATGGAAACACTCAATAACCTAACGCAGTTTCAGATCCTCTTCTCAAGTGGGACGCTGGGTTCTTGGAACCTAAAAACTGGCTTTCCTATCTGCAAAAACTACCCTGTGTAACCAAATCTACCTCGGGGCCCAGAGGCTATCTACCAACCCTTATGATCGCCAAACAAAGTCCCAGTGGGCAGAAAGCCCTAATCGGGGGCCCGGGATTCCCCAGTAGCTCATGAGCCACAATTCTCTACTAAAAACTTGAGAGACGAATAACGGCATTATCCGCCTATCACAAGTCCTTAGTACTGCCCACAAACACCAAGATACGCTGCTTTATTCCCTCCACTTTCACACAGTCTGTTCCCTATTCCGGTCATCGAGGTCCATGTATATAGAGCGCAAAGCTTGAAGACTGCCTACCAACAAACAGAATCTTAAATCACCTCATCGGCAAATACTCATCCTCAGTAGTGAGTGAGAATACTCACAGCATCTAGTCACATGGGGTTTAGTTATACCCCCATCAATAGCCACAGACTTCAAGAACCAGCATATGATGTAGCACCTAGCGAGGGCCATGTGTTATCACTATTTAATACTTTACATTTGCTTAGCCAAGGCATTCGGTTCTATTTACTTGGTCTCACTTCATTTGCAATCATCTTAACTTTAAAGTCCATAAGCAGTTTTACTAAGACAGTTTTATTAAGTACAAGGGTCTAGATGCTCAAATATATGCTTCACACACAAACCTATAACGAACCGTACTCAACCTGGTTCATTTTCACTTAACTGATTAATATAATATAAAAGTGATTTTGCTTAAACGAAAACTTTGAAAAAATGGTTTAAGCCTTTGCATAAGCTCGTGTGGGATGGGTAAAGGATCGTTTGTGGGATGGGTAAGGATAGTTTGTGTGGGGATAGGGTAAAAGGTTGTACTAAAAGCAAACTAGGTGCTTGTAAGTTGCAGCCAGTGTTTCAGCCAAAGAGTATGATCAAAAGCTGCTTCTTCCTCAGCCTGGCTCGGATAATTGAAGAGCTCTGCTTGGGGCCTTCGCCTGAGTTAAAAACATTTCATCCAATTTCCACCACAGTCGTCTATAAGTCAGCATAAACTCTTTCAGTCCTTAGGGTTGAGTTTACTTAATCGGTATCTTTCCATATTCACTGGTGTCGACATTCAACTTAAATATTGCTACAGGGAGGTTGCCGCTACTTATACTAATTTAGCCAGCCCATTCATACACTCCAACCATCGCACATATTTCTTATCACACTCAAATAAACAAACTCAGACATTAAACACACCCATCACCACACACTTCAACGAGAACACTTATTAATCTCAGATACACATCATAACAGGCTCCACCACTTATAACTAATCTCCCTAAAGCTCCAGAACTAGTTCCCCGTAATATATGTGTGCTAATTTTAACAATCCTAAAATATAGTCTTGGACAGTAAACGCCTTGTCAGAGCCCTTGATAATAGGAAAAGCCGCCTGTTCTTCGCACTCACACAAACACCTGAGGGTGGTTACAGAAAGACCTGGGCGCTTGAGCAACTTGTATGATAATTTGTGCTGAGCATGTAGAATATGCACGCAAGCTTCCACAGCCAACTGCCTCCTCTACTCAAACACAGGGATAAATAGTTAATTGGTCCCTCCCGGGGTAGATGTGGGTCTTCTGAGGCACAATCAAAACCCTTGGTGCATGGTAAGTTTTCCAATGGGATAGAGAATAGATGAATATCACTTTATCCCCATTCATAGATTGTTATAACCTGTTGGCGCCAATCCAGTTTATGCAAAGGCGTTCTTCTATCCCTAACATAATTTCCATAACCCACGACCTCTCACACCACCCGTTAAATATCTTCGACCCATTCTGGATGCAAGAAACATAGAACTAGATTATTTACTTGAAAAGATGTAGCCTTCATTAGGGCTTAAATACCTCTTCACCACATAAACCAACACTTATAGGAGTAATAGAAACTTACAGCAGGGTCACCTTAACATGAACCTCGTGGCTTCAATCGAGGTCAGGTTCTGTAAGGGAGATTCTAAACAACCTAGCGTCAATCAACCCATCACAGGGAAAATAATTCGAAATATTCACGAACGTAGGTCACAGTTAGGACACCTCTAATCTTGTGCATCGCTATTATTCTCAATTAGCGATTTGACCGTTATTCATGGGGTCTGGATATAGAAAACACACATGGGGTCCGTACTCATGATGACGGCAGATATGCATTTCCACGTCTCTTTGGATCTACATCCCTTCTTGCCCCCGACCAACATTAATAAATTCACTAATATCATAATTTATACTTCCTAATCTCAATATGAGAGAGCGTCACTCATGTATCTCCACAGTCAACGATAATCTATACTCCAATGGGGCTATCTGAAGCTGACCTCCCGTTTAATTTGCGCGGCTGAGAATGGAAGCCATGCGTATTGCGTATATTAATGTCTTTTCTCTTCAGAATTCGGCTGATGACACCGGGACCGATCAAGGACTGCTCAACTGTAGTAAGCATTAACAACCATAGCAGCCGCTACAGGCTATTAATTTACGCAAAATGACGGGAATAGACGATAGAAGTAACTGTTGGGGCATATAGATGTCCCTTATAGGTAGCTATAGTATGATTTAAGACTAAGAAGTGAATCTTCTCTTCCCGACTTGGCTGGAGCTTTGCAGGCCCAACATAATACGCTTACCCTAATCACTATGGACATCCAGCCCACGGAGCAAATCTCCAATGGTAGTGGGGACAAAGTTTCACACCATATCTGATATCCACCATGACTCGCTTCCAATGGGAATCGGGATTAAGTAGCCAGCGGACCGTAGGGAGAAATCCTGCTCATGTCACACAACTTCACTCAACTCTCACAGCCTTCTTCACCAGTGGTGGGCATGCACTGACCTGGACCAGTGAGGCTCCCATAGTCCACATAGTAATGGGTTCCAACCCAGTTTCAGAGCTTGCATTGGCCTGGTTTTGCCACACTCCACTATACTCTGACCACTGTCTGAGCTGATCACTGTTGTGTGGACATCACCTCGTGTCAAGCATACTGCCAAGCTAGGTTTGTCTATGTTATTCGTGGGTTAACTTCAGAGGCCAACAGGTGGGCAGAGTCAGTGCGCACCTTTAGGTCCAAGGGTCCCAGGCTGGGACGACGGAAGTATGTTGCTCAGCACAGACCCCCATACTTGGTCACCTAACAAAATAAACTATTATCACTAGGTCTCAGACACCCGTACATTCGAATGTCTTAGTCCATTAGTTCATCAAGGAGCAGCAACTAATCCGGCTGGATCGAGGCATGCGTATTCTGCTGCCGGGCCATTCAGGCAACAACGAAGTGCTTGCGCAACCTTTGGATCCATGCATCAAAAAAAGTATTCTCATTCTTATTGTCCTCACAGCTCCACCACTCCGTCAGCAAACTCATCGAAGTTTCATATAGTCCAACAAACTCCACTCTTCTCCCAATCCATCCGTTGGATCGGGTTAATAATAGCCATGCTCCGATTAAAACCAACCACTATTAGCCTTCTAACACAAATCACCGCCACCACAGCTCCCCACTCAATCTTGATGTCTCTCTTTTATATTAAGGCCTTGCTGTCTTTCTTGCGTCTTATGTTCAGGATCATTAATTCATCAACCGCTGATAGTAAAAGGTGAAACAGTCTGGAAAAACAACAGGCGAACCTTGAAGGTTACTGTTGACGATTGCAGATCAAATGAGCTTAGCACTGAGAGGCCGGATAAGGAGTGTCGTTGATTAATTTCAAGAACTTGGTGGAGATCCATGTACATCGATGTGGACAATATAACAGCATTCTACGTAGCAATGTACACCCAATTAAGTGGTTGAAGAGCGTTCTGTACACAACCGTGATCTTTCCGATCATGGGAGCAATGGACTGATAGTGAGATCCAGGGTGATCCATTTCTTCTCAAAGGGTTTCTTACTCCAAAAGATACCCATCGCATTGGAACACTATATAAATTCCCCATAACATTAATTTATAGGCTTAAGTAATGCGCATCCTCTTTTAAATCTGCATTCAGGATATTTAGTACCCTGCTTTACCACAACAATACTCTAGGCATACGTCAGACATACCCTATCCTGCCCTAATATATTCCGAGATACATCCCAGATACAAATGTTTTGTCCATTTTTAATCCTTTTATATAATCGAGATATGCTCGCAGTCCCAACTTACACTCCTTACCATCCTATTTCCGTGCTACGATAATTATCAATTGCTGCTGATGGACGTTCCCGTGTATCTTTCGCTTTTCTCGCCTCTTTCCATTTTCAGCTGGAGCACGATGTGATCGTTTGCACAAAGGACTTGCCCCAGAACAGGATGCCAAGAAGGGGTTTCCAAACGAACAAAACAACGATATACCTACACAACGGAGAGACAAAAAAAATACTATCACACGCCCCACTAATTCGACTGAAAGACTAAATGGTACATATCTATTCTTGTACAATGGAGGCAGGCGTAGAACAATTTGTTGCCCGATATGTGTCACGGATGTACAACTCGTACGCGGCCCGGTAACAAGTTCATCCGCACGTCAAGCTAACAACACTAAACAAAATACGTACCATTTATAACAAAACAAAGATTTTTTGTGCCATCAAAATAATCAAAACATGTCAAGCAGACTTCTTATTGGCTACTATTCTTATAGGGAGAGTCGTGCTATCACTATCATAAAAAAGACCTTAAAAGACGGATGTTTGCTCATGGCTTCACGGAGAGCAAGAACCACATACACGAGTCAACAACCAGCATACGCACTTGAGTACACAACAGCATAAAAAAACCTAACACACTTAAATACTTTCTTTCTACCAAATAGGCCTTCTTTAACGTAACTTCACCGACTCCATTTCAATAATAACACTTAAAAATCAGCCAACAGTTCTTCATAGAAACTCATAGACCTCTGAACTTTGAAAACTGAGGACCAAAGGGTCTATCAAACAAACATATAACGACTAAAGACTATAATTTACTCACACTTTCAACACATCAAAAAATACAATAAAACACTATATAACACCTTTCTTATCACACTTTAATATCTCTCTCAATCCTATAACGCTAAATTGGACGAAACGCACCACCTGACGACCTCTCGAAGCTTTTATAGAAATAACTAGCACAGGAAACACACCCAAAACCAACGACACCAAAACCCAAGAACACACAATCAAGCCTCATCGGGCCCACAC
>BHFT01077375.1:0-23518 GCA_004320025.1 Laticauda laticaudata
AGAGGTTAGAAAATGAATGTTATAACTGTAAGGATGTAACTTAAATTTTTAAATAAGATTTGAAAAAAGATACAAAGGTGTTATACTCCAGTCTAGTAATTACAAGGGAAATTTTGTTTTATGAGAAGAGATAATATGAAATTGTAAACAGGACAGACAAAAGTATAAAAACAGTCTAATTAGAAAGATTTTAAAAATTAAAAAAGACATGTAATTGAATTAAGAAAGAAATGAGATAATTTAAAATAAGGTTATAGGAAGTCAAGAAGGGAAAAGCTATCAAAAAAATTGAAAAAATAGTTATAAGATATGGATTAGAATGTATAAGATAAATATGTATTGAATTTATGTTTGTATGGAGAAGCGATAACCCAGGGCCACACTGTTCTCAAAAAAATATATTTTATTTTTATTTGTATGTTTTGTGAAAACTTAAATAAAACTTTTATTTTAAAAAAAAAGGGAGCAAACAAGCAGCCATATTTTTCCCTTCCTTAAAGCGGCTTTGAGGAATTATAGATAAATGTTATCATGTTCCTGTGCCAAAGCATTCTTTAGAATCTAATTCAAAATATCACACAGCCCAAATATATAGTACAAATTGTGCATAACAATCCACAGAACTTTTTTCAATACACATAGCTATGGATTCAGTGAGCATTTCTTTCAGCTAAATCAAATATTGCTCACTGCTTTATAGAAGACACATGCATATCTGGCGGCAAAACCTAACACTGTTACATCTGTGTACATACATATACACACTAAATTTGTTCACATTTTTTTTCTGAGCTTGTTCACATATGATTTCACCAAAAAAAGCAGTATAACAGCATATACAAATCCAAGTGCTCATCTTTTCATGAATGCCTATTCCCTCTGGAAATAAAAGTTGAGATACTATCTAGTCAAGCTCTCCTACAAATTGATTTTTTTCATCAGAAAAAAGGAGATGGGGGTATCTAATTAAGTTATCCGTTCCCTCCCCCCCCCCAAGGCATCAAAGCTTCTAAATTCTGCTCTGGAGAATTGCAGAACCCTCTAGAATCAATCTGAGATCATGGCATCCAGCCCTCTCAATTCCTGGCAAATAGATGGGAAAGAAATGGAGGTAGTCACAGATTTTATTTTCCTGGGCTCCAAGATCACCGCAGATGGGAACTACAGCCAACAAATTAAAAGACGCTTGCTCATGGGGAGAAAAGCTATGGCAAATCTAGACAGCATATTAAAAAGCAAAGACATCACCCTGCCAACAACAGTGCGTATAGTCGAGGCTATGGTTTTCCCAGTTGCAATGTATGGCTGTGAAAGTTGGACCATAAGAAAGGCTGAATGTCAAAGAATTGAGGTCTTTGAACTATGATGCTGGAGAAGACTCCTGTGAGTCTCTTGGATTGCAAGGCGATCAAATCGGTAAGTCCTAGAAGAAATCTGGTCTTTAGAAGGCCAGATCCTGAAGTTGAAACTTGAATACTTTGACCACCTAATGAGAAGGAAGGACTCACTGGAGAAGAGCCTAAGGCTGGAAACGATTGAGGGCTAAAGAAGAGGGGGATGACAGAGAATGAGGTGGCTGGATGGAGTCACTGAAGCAGTCAGCGTGAGCTTAAATGGACTCCGGGGGATGGAAGAGGACAGGAAGGCCTGGAGGAACGTTGTCCATGGGGTCATGATAGGTCAGACATGACTTCGCAACTAACAACAGCTAGAATCAATCTGAGAAAAAATACAGAACACTTCAGAGAAGAAATGAGATGAAAATAAGCAAAAGTCTACTCACACTACATAGTGTTTCATCCTACGGAAGATGAAGAGGAAAGAATCTGCTCTTTAAATCTGAAATACCTCCTAGCAT
Source organism: Laticauda laticaudata (assembly GCA_004320025.1). Taxonomy (NCBI): domain Eukaryota; kingdom Metazoa; phylum Chordata; class Lepidosauria; order Squamata; family Elapidae; genus Laticauda; species Laticauda laticaudata. The sequence goes on from BHFT01077375.1 coordinate 1,859, forward strand.
ATCAAAACTGCTTATCTAACTATAGTCCCAAATGAAAATGAAGACTTCATAGACTATATAATAATTATTAATAATATGCAGCCTATGTAATGAATCTTCCACTTTAAGGGCTAGAATGATAAACACATACTTTAGTCAATTTCTGTTGCTCTTTAATATATGTTATTTTATTTCAAAGCAGATGAGATTACTTATAGAAGATTCTGGAATTTGAAGCACCCTCTGCCTAATTACTTTTATTCAGATTTACCTCTCTCCAAGAGCTTAATGATCAAAACTCTGTGTAACAGGTACTGTCCAGAAAGAAATAAGTATTTTATCTTGGAAGATTTCTTATACAATATTGATAAAAGGCTGTATGTCCTTTTTATCCATCTTTCAGAACGCTGAACTTTCCCCAATTCAACATTCTGAAAAAAGTTTTAGCACATTCCAAAAATTTCTCTTTTAACTACAAATTACAAATATTTACACTATTGTAAATAGTGTACAATAATTGTTATTCAATTTCTTCATGCAGCGCCCAGATAGTCTAATTAGAGAAATATAGCCCTTTCCCCACATAGAATAACATTTTTAATTTGGCAAAAATACAACTCTTCTAAAAATATGTCACCCATTGCTTAACAAGAGTGCAATTACAATCAACTGCAGTTGAGAATTCTTATCCCTGCCCTGTGTAAGGTATCAAATGTGTTTGAAATCATTCATAGCATGCGATATAACTTTCTCTTATTTGGAGATTTTTTTTAGTTTTACATTTTTACATATTTACAAATTATATATTAGCCTTTTTTTAAAGTTGGCAAATATTTCTACAAACAGCAAAAAAAATTGCTGTTTTCTGCAAAAAGATTACTGAAAGCAGTTTAATATTTTTAAAGTTATCAACTCTGAAAAAAAATAATTCAACATTTTGGTATTTTATGCTAGTTGATGTATAAAAAATGCAATCCTCTGCTCGCTCTGTCTATCTGTCCGTCTATCTATCTATCTATCTATCTATCTATCTATCTATCTATCTATCTATCTACCTATCTATCTATCCATCTATCTCACTTCAGCCTTCTACTCCATGTGAAGTAGATATTAGACTATTGCTTTTAAATGTGGCACTGCAAAACAGTTGCATAAAGGCTAAAATATGGTTGCAGACAACATGAATTAAATTTACCATCTGGAGAAGTTCTTATTAAAGCAAGCATTGCTAAGCAACAAAATTCTAATGAACTCATATTGGTGGGTATGAAAGTACTGATAGAACTGGATTTTCCAAAATTATATAATAAAAGAGAAATTCTTAAATATTGAACTACTGCACAATTGTGATGCAGTCTTGGGAGTTAACTGATGCTGTAAGTGGGAGATACAAGGACTAAAATTATAAATATCATTATAAATACCATTTGATGTATGAATCAGGCCATTCAGCCATCTAAATTCTGCATTATAAATGCTGATTAGCAGTAGCTTTACAGCATTTCAGGATTTTTCTTTGAATTCTACCTTGGAAATACTGAGGATATTCTGTATCCTAGTCATATATGCTACCAATAACTCATGACATTTGTGACAATAATAATTTGAATCAAACAATTTACAACTATACATTGCAAATTGATAAACAAGATTTCTAGTTCAATAAAGCAAATATTTTATTTTAAAAAATCCTGGTTCCAACAAAGCACAATGAACTAATAGGTTTAAAAAGACCTTTGTGGGGAAAAAGTTGAAGTTTTGGATAAAAGAGAAGCTCAGATAGAATGTTGATGCAATATTACACAACAAACTTCAAGCAATGACAGTTTTCTTTCCTCTCCTCATTTACGTGTCCTTGAAAACCGCTTCAGAGTATCTCCAGATCCCCTGGAGCAGATTGGAAGGAAAATTCATATGCTGGCACTGTTCAGTTTACTGAATGATATCACTGGATACAATTAAAGGTTCTCCCTAAGTCTATATTTGCACTGAAACAAAAACAAATGTTTATTACCAGTATCAATCCATAGAGAAGTTTAGACAATTAGGGATCAAAAAGAGACTATCCAGTTGAATATATCTATCATTTTTATTTACTTCAACCAGAAAGTTCTTTTCTCCAGAAACAAATGTCTTGACCTACTTAAACAAATAAGCATAACTCACTGACTATCATTTTGAAAAGTGTATTATTTTGGGAAGGAAAAAATTTGAATTCTATACATTTGATATATCACAGGTAGTTTCAGAAGTACTTTGCCTGGGACTCCACACCTCTATCCATTTTGCAGTCACATGAGGCCCTCGCTTACACTCTGCATATTCCTGGATTTATGAAGGCAAACAGGACTTTTTAGTAACGTCAACAGTCGAGGGAGGGGGAATGGATGTGACAGAAAAGTAAGAATTACCATAAGAATGTAGAACAACTGCAAGAAAAGAATGACTCCCATATGAAAACTATAAAACAGATTAATTGCAAGCAAAATGAACATAACATGAATACAGGTAGTCCTCATTGAATTACCATTCATTCAACTGTGAATGAAAGGAACATATAACAGATTCTCATATTTGTGGCCATCTCAGTCTGTGCTTGGCAATCAGCTCACAATTATAACATTGCAGCATTCCACCGTCACATCTTCACCATTTGTGACCTTCACTGCAATAAGTAAAATCAAAGGGGAAGCCTGGAGAAGGTTCAATGATCACAAGACCGTGAAACTGTCACATGATTCCTGCAACCACACAGGAGTCACCTAACAACAACAATTAAGACTGCTGTAACTGCCCTGATCAATTAATAGAGAGGTCATGTGATATTGCACTTCATGACTGCACTGCTTCGTGACAGAGTTCTTGACAGAGTTGCCATCCCCAAGTACCTTTGTTAAGTAAGTTCCTTGTATAGGAAGATGTGAAGTCCACTTAGAACAGAGTAAGAATTTTGTTCAGAATAATACAACATATATGAAGCTACACTAATGGAAAGCATGAAAAATGACCCTTAGCAGAATTATAAAGTCAAGTTATAATTTATACAATTATAAAGTCAAAATACAAGAGGAGGAATAGCTGGTAGTCACCTTTAAGTCCTTCATGGTTTGGGACCAGATTAGTTACCTGGCTTCTTCCCCATCTATTTCTACCAATCTTATCCAATCCTGCAAGATAGGAGTGCTATGAATATTGCTCATTAAAAAGTGTCAGCTGGTAGAGTGCAAAAGGAGAGCACTTTCTGCCATGATGCCTGTCCTGTGGAATATCACACTTTGGAAGATCAGTCTGAATCTGTCCCTGTTGACCTTCCTTAAGGATCTGAACCCTTGGTTTGATGCCCCAGCCAAGGGCCCTGGGAATGCAATAAAGCCCATCTCCTGGTTATGTTAATAGTTGTTTTATGAGTCTTGGCTGCCATGTGTTCTTATTTTCTCTACTGCATGTGTTTTATCTATTTTTATTGTAAACTGCCCACAATCATGGGCAGATGGGCAACTTTTGAAGTCAAACAGGCGAGTGATAGGTAGGTAGGTAAGTAGGCAGAGAATGAGAGGTAGGTAGTAAGTAGGAAGAGAATGAGAGAAAATATACACTGATTTTATAATATGCATAAATCAATAATTTTTGATGAAATGATGAAATGAAAATAATTATGGTTGAGAAAAATAATGCACCCAATTTTATATATTATAGTATAATACAGTTTAAATATTGAGAATAAGTCAAATAGCCACACAATATTCACCTGTATTTCCAGGGAAAGACATTTCATTAATATAAAGATATAAAATTTTATGCAATATACAACACATGTATTTATTCCGGTCTATTTCATTCATATTTTGGAATTTTCTACAAAGATATATGTAACTTTTTTTAATGTGATATTACTTGTGGAAAATAATCTATATATTACACAGAGAGAGAACAGAAAGGGAACTGTCACCACATGTATCTGCTCCTCTATCACATAAATAAACATATGGTGCTACTAGATCTAAACATAAATTCTCAGATATTTCACGCATATAACTATGCAGAGAATGATACCTGGTAGTTACACCAAGATACCTGGAATTCATATCTACTTTTTCATGAAAACTCTAACATACTTTATATTATCTCTTACCCAATGAACAATCTGCACTATTCCATTATATTATGAAAACTAACTACATACCAGCCAGGTAACAGTTAGGTCTGGAGCTGTCTTTACAAGATTATTGGATATTGCTCACAAATAATTATTGATACAAACTAATGCAAATCTACTTTACATAAATTATACAAACAGGTTTATATAAATATAACTATTTATGAATCAAAGCATTTTTCATAAGTAGAAAATTACTGGATCTGAAAATAAGTACATAATTTGGAGATAATCTACCCAGTTCTTAGATCAATGATGTTGAAGATAACATATAATACCACATTTGAATTTCATTAGGAATTTCCTTTAAAAATTCTTACATAACAGTACACTAATTAAACAGCATCTTAAGAAAAATAAAGTCTGTAGTCTAAGAGAATAAGAACAAGAACTTAAAATGGAACTACTATGCACGATGACATTTCTCAGTGATTTTTGTCTGATTTAAGTAAGGAGAATCCATGTCATTACTTGGGAGATGCAATGAGCAAAACAATCAAAGGAAGCCATGACACAAAACGGTCCAATGAACTTGAAGTAGAGAACTGCCAGTCAATGTACAAAAACATCTACCACATCCAATGGTCCGTTAGAACAAGAATTTCAATTAATAAAACCTCAAAAGAAAAGAAAGTCACAAACTTCACCAACAATTTCTAACTCTCTATAATTCCTGATAACCTCTATTAGAAACACAGAGATGGAAAAGTTTGTAAAACATGAAGCAAACAATAAGAAACTATTATTACTAATAACAACGATTTGAATAAAAATTTAATCCTCATGAAACTAGTTCCAATACTGTTTAGTAGGTTCTTTTCAACAGCAGCCCCTCTTAAGCATGATTAGGTGCTCTTGAAACTGAACAGAAGTTTTAACACTTCCAAAACTTGGTGTGTTTTACCTAAACTGGACTAAAATTTACATTTTTTTATACAATCAAATAGTTTTAAGTCCTCATCAGATTCCACAGTTTGGGAGCTGCACTATACCACAACCCTAGTAGATGAATACATTGCTGAAATATTTCATGGTAATTGTGTCACCCTTAAAAAAAAAAAAAAAAANAAAAAAAAAAAAAAAAAGTCTGTGTGGTTACATGGCCTGCAATCTGATTTGAATCTCTGCGTTGTTTGTGACTACTTCAAAAAAAAAAAACCACAATACTGCATAGGAATGGTTTTCAAAAATAATAAACACAGAGGAATCTTTTTCCCTTTTGATAAAACACATCCCCAAAACAAATTCAGGTAACAATTACACTCTTCTTTTTCAGCCTTTTTCTCTGCAAAATAAAACAGGTAAGGAACAGAACTAGAAGGAGATATCGCAGAGCACTCCTTACACCGTCGGTAACTTTACAAACACAATCCCCAACGCCTACTGAAAAGTAACGTCATGTTATGCATAAAGAGAGAGAGAGAGAGAGAGAGAGAGAGGGGGGGGGGTGTCACCAATCTATGTGATTTAAAAATATTAAAAGCCTTCCGGAGCATTCCCAAAACCAAGCACGTACTCCACGGCCACACAAATAAGGGTTTGGATCTTGGAATAAAGTGTAGCTATTCTGCAGACAGGGGTTAACTTCTGCTCAGGTAACAGAAGCAAAACGGGAAATGGAAGAATATGGCCCCTATGCGCTACACGGAAAAGACTCCTTCCATGCTTAAAAAGGGAGTATCTGATAGCAGATAGCCGACCATCCTTACAAGCCGGCGCAAAGCTTCATGCAAACCCCGTTACTCAGTCGACAATGGCAGCATATTCCGAGACGAGGAAGTGCTCGGGCAACAATAACTGCATCTAGCGGCTTGTAGCCAAACGACCATCACCAACCACTGAGCTATCCATCACTGAAGACTTGCTTCCCGCCTCCCGCTCCCTGATCGACCCACCAGGCTCTGCAGGCGCGTTTCTTACCTCGCTCCGCTTGGACCCGCTGGCAAAGGACTAAAAGCACGCCAAGCAGCATGACAGCCTTAGAAAGGGATCCTCTGGCGGCCGGGCCGGGCTCGATGCTCTTCCGATCAGGGCATGGCGGGGGTGGCGGCAGCGGCGAGAGCCTCGGTAGACTACAGCCAGCGCTGGCCGCCCAAGCCCTCGAGATGCTCGCTGCAAAGACTCCCTGCAGGCATTCAGGAGGCTCGCACTTCGCGGCGGCGCCGCCTTCCGCCACCGCCTCGTCCCCGAGAGCCATTGGTGGGCCGGCTCGGCTTGCACATTCCCGTCGAGGGTCCGGCGCCCGCCTGGGTCTCCAGTCACGGTGCGCGGGTTCCCATCGCCGCGCGCCTCCGCCAGGCCAGGCAGGGCAAGGCAGGAGCAAGAGGCGAGCCGTCCTTTGCCTTGAAACAGCAGCAGGTGCGAGGAGGCTGCCGCGAGAGCCTCCCGGTGCAGCAAGCCGCCCGCCGCCAGGCCCTTCCCGCCCTAACTCCGGTCGCGGGGAGAGAGAGGTGGAGGGGACGCCTCGGGCTGGTAAAGGATGCCGAACGGACGGGAATAGCGATAGCGGCGCTTCATCGACAAAAGAATCACGTAGTGGCAAACCTTCCGCCCCTCCTTTGCTCTGGAGTCGCAGGAGATGGCGGCGCTCCCAAGCCGAGGGGGACCTCTTCTGGGCTCTCGAGGCCTCACCGGGGGAGAAGTTTCGGGCGCGGGTACCTCGGCGTGACCCCACAGGCCTCTTCGATCCCGGCGGAGGCTCGGGCGCCCCTAATATTTTCTCTCTCACTCTCTCTCTCTCTCTTTCGAGCCGCGAATTAGTAAAAGCAAGTAGGCCAAAAGCCCTTCTTTCTAACAGCCGCCTCCTCCCGTTGGTTCGGCTTGTCATTCGTCGCTCCAACTTTTAAAAATGAGTTATTGTGCCGTGTGGCCTAATGGAGGTCGTTTAGGAAAGGAACCCTTCACAGAAGCCCTATTTATATACGGAGCTCTATTTATATTCGTGCTGTTGTTTTTCAGAGCAAGCAATGTCACGCAAAGGAGGAACGCGTAGTGACCCAAAGAAATGAAAACGCCAAGATAGGAGGAACCACCTCCGTAGGTTTTTACTGGTCCCTCGTCACTGTATTAAAGCCACATCGATTCAGGGTTAATTAATCAGCATTTCCACATCTTAACATTTCTCCATCTTCCCCCCCCCCCCCCCNNTCCCCCCCCCCCCCCATTTTTGAAAACATTCTACCAAGGTGCATAAATTCACTGGTGCTGAAGTGCATATAACTTGCAAGCGCTTGCTCCATACCCAAGTCCTTGCCTTACAAAATCTGATATTTGCTGCAGATGATTTGAACTCTTACGCAACATCTTAGATCTTAGCAACCAGTGCATGCAAAATTATACATGCATCTACATCCCCAACCAACGGGCAAGTAATAGTAATATCCGCACAAGCATTCCAGATATTTTTATCTACAAATGCATTAACCTGCTAAGTAGGTGTCACTTAGCTTATTGAAATGTTTGCTAACCATTTTGGTTATTCTAATGCTTAAATTCTATCATCTATTTAAAATATTCTCATATTCAATTTCCATCATATTCAGTACTTTTTTTCACAGCAACCAACCAAATTTGCACAAGACAAATTTTATCTTACACTTTTTCTAATTCAACAAATGCATAATACATTTTATTTTGAACATTCATACTTATTTTCTAATTGTCATATGCAATTGCAGTCTTCACATATAGATTAAATAAGTTACATAATTACTTCACAAGGAAGCCATGTCTACATCTTAATATATGTCCAATTGAATCAACCATGCAGTCTTCATTTTTAAAAATTTCTGTAGTGTTTATGATTTCCTTTTCAGTATTAAGTTTTATTCTTCAAACTTATTTCATTCACAACTTGACCATGAGAGGACTGGTCTGACATGCAGCACTGAAACTTGGTGGACATGGAATGTTCCCCACTTGGAAATGTGTTTTCTGTACCTGGGTTTCAGGTACAGCACGAGCCACAGTTCCAGGTGAGGGGTGAAAAATGGCCATTTATATCTGAGAATGTCTGGTGGGCTTAGAAGATCAGGTGTTTGTGGCCATTGTGGTAATAACCATGGACATAGTCCAACTTGTTAAAGATCCGGAGCACAGATCACACACATTAGATCTACTTCTTGTCTTGGGGCTGTAGTGTGATGATCTGGGATTGAGTGATATTAATATTAATCCCTTAACATGGACAGATCATGAACCAGATTGTGCCTCTATGAAATTCTGAAGTCATGAATCCTGTAGAGCTTCTTAGTTCACCTAGCAGCTTCAAGAGATGAAGCAAGAGATGCCTAAAGCACCACTGGTGATATGTGAAGGATGAAGTCATTGGGCATCAGCGGATCTTTATTAGGGTTTACTCTGTGTTAAGAGCAGCAAAGCAAGCTTACATTTCCACTCTTACTGCATCTGCAGATGGCTGGCCAGCAGCTCTGTTTCAATTAATCAGGTCTCTTCTGGGTAAGGGAGTCACTTCAAAGAACTGTCATGAGACATATTCTTGGCATCTGGCCAAGTTTTTGGAAGTGCTTGAGATCTGAATTATCTGGAAAGTTTAAATTACTTAATCCTGAGGATCACTGCTGTGAGTTTAGAATCTGTGTTCTGGATTAGACACCTAGGATTTAACATTTGTTTGGCTCCAAATGATGATTGATGCCTTGTTGTGGAAGAGGGTAGTGCTATTTGCCTTGAAGGATATACCTATATATTCCTTCTCAATACACTATCCTTGGATCAGACAGTGTTGGGTAACTTTTTTACAGTTTTCAATCTGTTTCTAGAGAAATTATTGAAAAGCTTAACTTCAAAAGGACTCTGCAAGAAGTAGAATTCTCTGGACTCTTTCCAGCCAGGGTTCAGACCATGTTACAATACTGAGAAAGTGTGGTCACGTGTGGATAATTAGCTCGGGGTAGCTCGGGGTGGAGATGTTGCAACCCATCTGTAGGTTGAGAATGTGGGACACTGTTTTGCAGTGATTCTACTTCTTCCTCGATACCAGGAGTGTCAAACTCACATCACGGTGGCATCAAGTGATGTATCAGGACTTTTTTCCTCTTTGCTAAACCTGGCATGGGCATGGCCAGTGTGCGATACATCCGGCCCGTGGGCTGGGAGTTTGACAGCCCTGCTTTATACCTCAACAATATTGAGAGGGAAAACTCTATTGCTTCTAGCCACTCCTCTTTAATTTACACAAGAAATCACTAGGTGATTGGCACAGGGTACATTATTACCTGTAATCTTGATGATACCCCAGTCATGTATTTCTACCCCTGGCTGGGCAGACAGTGCCATTCAGCCAGCTCTGAATCAACCCGAGCAAGACAGAGTAGCTTTGGGGTTTTGCCAAAGATCTGGTGATGTGTTGTGTTTTATCTTCGATAATATTTCCCTGGACAGAGCTAGCAAACAGCTTGGAACTCCTCCTAGATTTGGGGCTCCTGCCTTTTGGATCAACCTTCCATGCTTTAGACATAGATTTTTTTAGAAGAATCATATGTATTAGGAAAATGATTGAATTCTCCTTTGTAACTTTTGCAACGAGGTAAAATAATAAATCCAATTTAGTGGTTAAGAACACTGCAAGCAGTATCACCCAGATGAAAGAGATTACTTTTTGATGGATGAAAATATCCTTAAACACAGGAAAGTAGTAATGTTGTGAAAATGAATTTTGCAACAACACTGATAGATACTTGAAAGCAATACATATTTATATAGCTTTCATATAAATATTTTAAACAGATTATGGTAGCAGTTAAATTATTCAGGATCTCCTTATTAAAGTTATGTCATTTTAAAGGTAATGCTTTTAATTTTTCTCAGTTAAACAATACCATTGGGAGTTAGCTGTCAACCTCACAGTAAATGAGGGATATTATTTCTCACCTTTCCACCTTGGCCAATTCTTGGTTCTAACAGTAGTCAGAATTTGGTTTATTTTCAGCAATGAAGGAATATTTGAGTCTTTTTCAATAGAATGTTTAAAGTTGATTTTCCTTTAAAGAAAAACATGAACATGGGCTAATTCTTATTTTAAGATTGGTGATCATACTTTGTGGGGTGGAGATATCTGCTCATAAAGGAATCATTATGCTTAATCAAGTCATGGGACATTTAAAAATATTTCAGTTTTTTTTTCAGAATTCAGTTTCCTAAAAAGACTAGATGAAAATACAATCAAAGCACTGGACATCTACATTGCTTTATGCAGCAGTGTTCTTGCTGCCTCTGAAACTCTGAAAAGCCTGGAGAAGGCCTTAAGTAAACTGACAATATACTATTATAAAAATTACAAAATTAAAAAAATAAATTTGAATATATGACCAATTTAGAATACAGAATTGGTGCATCCTATATTTAGCAATATTTCCGGTTTTAAAAAATGTAATGTTATCTTCCAAAGAAGGTGACAAAACCTAGCAGACTGTATCTAGCTTGTTGCTGCCGCTGAAATATGTCAAAATGATGAATATTTATCTTTAACCCCAATAGAGCTGAGTATGAGGTAAGACGTATCAGTTGTGAAACAGATGATTATAAGGACACAGCAGAAAAAAATGTTGCACTGTAAGAGCTAATATGAAAAGTCATACAAGACTTTTCTGAAGGCAATAAAATGTGATGCTTTGACATTAAAACACATTCAAATATTTTAGGATGTTTCCAGAAAAGCGAGAGAAAGAAGGGAAGGAAGAAGAAAAAAGAATTATGAGCTTGGGGAACACTTATCTAAGAACAAGTTATGTGGAATACATTTGGAAATAATAAAACTGGAGAGGCAGAAACTATAATTTGAACTGTGTTATGTTTTCTGTGTAGTATCTGACAGAGAAAAGAGGTGTTGTGGCCTGTCGGCCGCCAGCCCCTTCAGCAGCCAAATCAGATGAGGCAGCATGGGAACCATCAAGGCAATCTGAGACCTTTGCGGGAGAAGAGGGAATGGAGCTGCCTGGGGCGTCCATCAGCCATCAGATGGAGATTCAGCAGCTCCCAGGTCTGGAAGTGGCTGATGAGGAAGAGGAACAGCTGGGTCCTGTGCCTGATGCACGAATGCACAGCAGGCAGAGGAGAGCAGTAGAAATCTATGGGACAGTCCTTGAGACGGAAGAGTCACTGTTGCTAGCGAAGCCCCACTCAAGCTCTTGGGATTGAAGGCAGCGGGGTGGAGATGAATAAGTATGGCAGACATGTATTCATCTCCCTGCTGATCTGCCACTGACAGCCTGCACTTCTGAATCCTGTCTGGAAATTATCAGAATTCTTGGAATCTGCAGTGCCTTCTGAGCGTGTTGTGTGTGTCTCTGCTGCTGGAAGAAAGCGAGTGCACCTTTCACAACTTCCTTTGCAAGTGTGGGAAGATAGAGACTCCTGGTGTGTTGGGCCAGTTCAGGGGGAAAGGGAGCGTGCGTTACTTTCCACAGGACTTAAGAGACTTTGTACCCTGCTGTGAGAGAGCAGCTGCTGGTGCTAATAGAGGGTATGTTTCAACTACAAAGGGCTTGTCGTGTTTGGGAGGTCAGAACAAGAGGACTTGACCTGGTTTGGCTTGTTTTGATGCCTAGGCTGTTTTTACTCACCTTTGGGCACAGAAATAGTATAAAACCTGTCGGCTCCATCGCCCCGTTGGACCATATTTATTTCATTTCATTTAATAACTTTTGCATACTTTAGAAAACTTCATCCTTACCGCCATCTGAAATATGGCTTGAGACACCAAATACAATGGCTACTGATTTAACCAAGACATCTGGGATTTAATCTATTATTTGATACTGGATCTCTAGGAAAGTTGCCTGCTCTTTTTCTCATATATTTCTGGAAGATTGATTGGCACAGCAAATTATGTTATTGTCCTCCAGGAAAAAGCTGTATCAAAGTAATAAACATCTTTCTTTTTCAAGCATCCTTTTTGTTATTTCATCTTCCAGAGCACCTCAAAATCAGGGAGTCCCCAGAAACTGTGTGTGGGGAGAGGCCAAACACAGGTGCAATCTAATTTAAATGGCATTGCCAATTTTTCATTCCAAATGGTAGCAAAGGCCTCAGTCAAAATGTGTTTGAGAGCCTAGGGAATTTCCCAAGCTCACTCTGAAATCCAGTTGCATCAGGCTTGGGGGAGGACCAATTAAAGAGGTTCTATTGTACTGCAGTGCAGACCAGCACTGGAAAGCTCAAAAGGAATTAAAGAGCAACCAGACCATAACAAGAGACTGATGTTGATATCTCAAATACACATATCATTTACAACCCTCTGAGATAAACACTAGATCTCATATGTATCACTATTTGCACAAAATGATTATTTGGGTCAGGCTGATAATTGTCATGGTGGCCATACTTTCCCAAGCTGCTTCAGACTCCACGTCCAGAGAAAGTGGGCTAGAATCTTGCAGCCATACAAGGGTAGGACATTCTACTGCTACCCTGCAACATAAAACAGCTCAAGTAGGCAGGGAGATTGGTATAGCAGAGGTCCCATTTGTTTCTATAGTTGTTTCACATGTAGGGTCTTACATCCAATTATCTACAAAGCATTGTCTCTAGATTGGGCAATTCATGGCCAAGTCACCTTGGGACACCTTGTCGTAGGACAATTCAACAAATCCAAAAGTTAAATTAATTTCCATGGAACCATGACCAATAATAATAAAATTGAAGCCAATCCAGAAATATAATTTCAACAAAAATGTGGTCACCAATAATAAAAGTAATTGAATGAAATGATTAATACAGCCTTGAATGATGAATTGCCCCATGGCGAGTTGGCCATGGGAGTTATCCCACGAGTTGGCTGTGGCGAGTTGGCCATTCTGAATTGGCCATGGTGAGTTGTCATAGACCCATCTCTAGAAACCATAAATCTCCTAAATGATAAAAAAATGAACCCGTCCTGTGGCTGCAATTATTGCTATACTTGCCTGGGCACATCTTCATGAGAACCCTCTCGTGCTAATCCAAGTTGAAATTATACATGCCTGTCATTTGTGATTAAATCTTGGATGAGGAAGGCTTATTGCAGGCCAACCTGGCAATCAGGACTACCAGCTAGATACTAGGACCACTGGGGAAACAATGACTTTGTATTGAATATTCATTTTTGAATATAAAGCATATTCATTTTTGCAGAGGTAGATAAGTTTTGTTAAGGCAGAAAAGAAAGCATGTATGCTTTTGTAAAACTTGAAACTTGTCAATATCCGTAAATAGAGTTATGGAGAAATGCAGAAAGTCAAAAGTTTAAAATCTAAGTGCTGATTATTTCTTGCTCTATCCAACAATGGATGAAGGAATTTTTCAGATTTAGTTATTTTGTTTAATTATACATAACTGGCAGCAAAAGAAGTTTATTGGTAAACAAAATATTTCCAAAATGTGAAATGGCTAATTAATATATGGATACACAAAAACCATTGTATCCACTACTCTGGAAAAGACAGGAAATAAGATAATCTAAAAACATTTACAAGATTCTGATAATTTTAAAACATACATTTTCACCAAATACAACTGTCAGTTCTGATAAGGATGACAGACTCCTCCTCCACTTTTAAAGATTCTCAACCTTTAATTAGGGTTTTGAGATATGCCTAGAGAAACCAGATGCTGAAAATATTGAAAAATCAATTGAAAAAATGTTAGTCAAGACTCTGCCTACAAGAACATATGGCTTTTGTGAAATAGGTTAAGTTCAACCCACATAGTAATGCTTCCTATCCAAGTTATTTTCAGCTTGATTGGAAAAATACAATCAAAGTTAGCAGCTCCATAGGACATTAGCAGTCATGCTGCACATGCAATTTATGCAAAATACACATGCAATTCCCTTTGCTGTTCTTACACAAGCCACTAAATAGAACAGTCAAAAACCATTTCATCTTGGTCAACAAACTCTATTCAACCAGACTGAAATCAAATTGAAATACAACATAGGCCATAGAATACTGCACAGCCATTTTCTAATCACATGCTTTACAATAAATGGATAAATCTTCCACAATACATTTGAAACTTCTATAAGGAAATAGGAATGATGTGGTGCTAGCATCAATCTATCAATCAATGCCAGCCATAAAAACTGCATGCTTAGTATTGAGTATATTCCCCAATTCACGTCTTTCTTTTGTATGTTGTTTTAAAAACAATCTGTTATCTTCAACCAGATTTGGAATAACTATTCTCCACTATTAACTGTATTTATTCCCCACTATTAACACTATTTATTTATTCCCCAATTCTTTGAAATGCCACGTACAAATTTGCTATATGGTTTTATTTCTGCAAAAATAAATATAATAATACCCATATGAGAAAAACACTTTGGGTAATCTGGCGATGAAATAGTTATGTATGTAAAACACTGATGGGCTTGTGTAAATAAATATGGAAGGATTTTATTCTTGATGATTTGTTTCTATGCCATACATGTTACAGATTTACACAAAACAGCCCAACATCAAGAAGTAGATGGAACTTCAAGATGATTTAGGAAATCAGATTCAAATTCAAATTCACAAACTGAAGTGTTTGACCGAGCCAAGTGCCAGTCTGACCTAGTAAAAGAGACACTTGAGGACATATGGTGCCACTTTGGCTAGCTGATCCAGAAACTGAATTGGGTGAGATCTTGAGCCCTGCAACAAATCACAAATTACAAAAGATAGAGCAAGAAAGTCAAGTGACCTACTTAAAAGTTAGCAGGGAGAACTATAAGAAAAGAGTATGTGCCTGTCCAGATTTTTGGAGCAAATAAAACTTCACAGCACATCATAAAACTGTTCTCATGCCGTGTTGGATTACCTGATTGGACTTTGAAATGGATACCGATTGCTCTTGGACCTGTGATTTGTCTCTCTGGAAAACAACAAGCTCTTGTTGTTTTTCTAAGCATTTATAGCAGAAAGTCTGCAACATGTGCCTTATAAATTAAACACTCGAGTTTGTACTAGAACTAATTCTGTGTGTGATTGATAGCACAAACAAAGTGTCAAGGGTAAAGTGCTATCACAAAGACATAATATAGTCCTGACCATCAATACATTGTTTTTCACTTGTACAATTCTATAGGAAACTCAATGACAATCATAAATCATCTATGTCACAAAATATACCCAGAATCATCAAGAAGAAATTGACCACAATTTTTTCTCATAGAGTACAATAGAAGGAAAACTATGAATAGGATAAGTACTAGCTCACCACTGCATGGAAATGCACAAGAATTTATATGAAAGATTTCAAACCTCTGAAATCTTTGTTTAGAATAGTTTCACCTATGTTTGTTTCCTCAGCTATGCCCATAACTTTGAAGTTGGATAGTCCTAAACTAGCTGTACTTTTTTATTTTCAGCCTGATTTCTTGTCTCGTGTTATGCTAGAAATAAGACTACTGTCATAGCCTGGAAAACTCTGGGCATTGTGCACAAGGCAGGTTTTTTACTATCTCAAGTTAAATGCATACAATGGTGCAACATCCACCACAAAATATATCACATCTATTTCTTTTCCTTCCTTTTGTCTTCCTCTCTTAAATTAATGTGCTAACTTGCTCATTAAAGTTATTTTTATGCGGAATTCTCATGTTTTTAGAGCAGAACTTTATACATAGGAATGTCATGAACATTTTCCCATAAAATGTAATGACTTTATGTTCATTAAATATTCTTACAGATTTGTTTCCCTCTATCACTTTGTCTAAAGGTGTCAACACAAATACTTTCCTGCCACTTTGAAACTTTTCCTATCAGCACAAATTCAAATATTGAGAAGGAGAAGAGTGGTATCTAAATTTGATAAATAAAAAAATGATGCTAAAGATTTGATCTTCCCTTCTAAACATAGAAGGCTATGCCTTCATGAGTTGGGATATAACTTGACAAATGTAGGTTTTTTAAAAAGTATAAATAAAAGCCAACAAGAGCAATTGCTGCAATATATATTTTAATTCAAAGTGAATCTTGACAGTATTACACCATAAATTCTTATTTTGACACTCACCAAAATAGTCACCTGGAAAACCCGCTTTTTGTGACAAAGTACACAAGGCTTGGTCACATTTAAATCGCTGAGAACTGGAGAGAAATACTATCGCAAACTGTAGGAAACATTATATCCATAAAAATTTTCCCAGTCCTCTTATTGTAATATTGCACAGTGCAATTGCTACATGACAAACTAGTGTAGCACAGAAATCAGGAACAAAAAAGCCACAATTCTCCAAATCATTATTAAGCGATAATAGTTCAAACTTAACAACCAAACCTATATACTCAGTCCTAAAACAAATCTATGGTTTGCAGTGTGAATTTTAGTTTTAACAAAAATCAAGTTAAATTTTGCAGTTAAGTACAGAGTATTTCTTTTAAAAAAAGCAAAATAATCAGTAAATACAGTAGTATATTTGATCAATAACACACCCTGAATTAAAGTTAAAAAAAGGATACAAGGAATTAATATAAAAATTACTCTCCAAATTAAAAATAGTACACAATTTATCGTGCAGTGTTTTATTTAAAAAGTATTAGCTACAGCCACCAAGTAGCCAAGCTATTCAATAGTTAACCAGAGTCAACTGGACTGCTCTGGAGTGAAATCATGGGTTACAGCCTGAGAGAGGGCATTACGATCCGATCCTTCTTTGCAAATCTCATTAAAGAACTGGCTGTATATCATTATTAGTGTTGGTTGTGGTAGATCCTATTTTTCACTTCTGAAAAGTTAAAAATGTACATTTTACAGTGCACAAGGTGCCACAGGATTCTTCCGGAGTATACGGATAAAATGTTAGTGTTTAACCTGGCATATTGTTTCATGTCCATTTGCCTTATATCCCGAATGCAACTGAAAAGCAAAGTAAATACTTCAGAAAAAGGAAGATGCAGTTTTTAAGGATAACTTTTTCCTCCATTCAATTGTTGTGGAAAAGTAAGTTACCTTATGTTTTTTGTGAGTCTTAGTGAGTCCCAATGCCAGCAATGGAGACAGCACTCAAGAAACCCCATTTCCAAAACTGGGAACTTAAGACAGGAATTTACAGAATCATAAATATTAAAAAGAATGACAAATTTACTTGGTGATTTTCTGGATTTTCTCTAAGTAAGTTTCAGAAAATGACAAAGTTTTCAAAGGTATCAGGTTACCCTTGTGTTCAGAGAGATACATACAGAAAGAGAAGTCTGTTTATACAAAATGCATACAATTATCTGTTGAGAAATCACTGAAGTTGAAATCCAGCATACTCCTTTGGGTACACTCAATGACTAATATGGGCCTACTGAGTCTTTTTTTTCTTTCAGTAGCAATTCTTTCAATTCCACAAACTGGTTTTTAATCTTTTCAGTATTTCAGAAGTGCTTTTGCTCAATAAGGCTGGTGGCAAAACTGCCTCCACTGGGCCCGCAGAGTTGTGGCTCTCTGATTGTACCTCAAGCATAATGGGAAAGAATTTTTTACCATGTTCGGTCATTACAATGTACTGCTGGTCTTGTGTTTTTGTTTTTTTAATGAACTAATACTGCTATATTTCAGATGCAGGCACATTTATTTCAATTAGACATTCATTAAATAAAACACTGCTTGTGTTAATGGAGCAAAGGAAAAAAACTCTTTCAACTGCTAGACTACTTAGGCTTCAATCTTAAGCACACTTTCCTAGAAGCAAGCCCTACTAAAGTCAGTAGGATCGCTTTTAAATAAACATGCATAGGATTGTGCTTGAAAGAAACTCTTTCCACTCCTATTCCAGTCTATGCTGCAAGAACCATATTCCAGGAACATTTATTTAAAAAGGTAAGTAAGTAGTTTAAGCGTCTGCACAATGTCAATATGAACACATAAAAAATTATATTACATGAATACAGCCACTTATATGCAATGATAGTTAATAGAGATAAAATACTGATGCAAATAACACACTCAAAGTAACATATGCGAATTGTTTTCCATCATTTACAACATAGTAGTTACAACACTCCAAACATGAAAAGAAACAAAACAAAATCAACCCTCTACTTCCATTTCATGTAATTAGACATACAGAAATAAGAAGGCTAAAAACTAGTTAAACCACCTAATTTCACAGCTATTTGAAGTGGCAATCATTATATAGCAGCTTATCTATGATACATTCAAGATAAATGATGCAATTTATTATTTGCCTCACAAGCTAGATCACAGCCTCACTTCCTTTAAATCCACCATAGCACTACAGTATATTTGAGGTCTATGAAAAAAGTAGCTACCTTTTATAGAAAATGGATGATTAAGTCTTTGGTGCTGCAAAAGCAATTTCATTTGAACAAAATAAACACAGAGATTGACTACCTAGGGAAAATGCATGTCATCTGTTGTCCCTGATGGAATGTATTTAAATAAGAAAATACTCCCCAAACTCTAGAACAAATACCATAATGTAAAAAAGCTAAAACCTCTCCCATGCATAAATGAAAAATTGCACAAAAAGTACTCACATCATTTCAAGCTTCAACAGTAAATATTCTGCTACTATTTATTAAATACTGCATGGTTTGCTCAAGCTAAGATGAAACCACAGTATGAATCAACAAGCATTTTGCTTTTATTTTCTTTTGCTATCTACCCAGATAATTCCTACTATACCTTTAAACAGGTTATTAAATCCAGTTGGATATAAAACACTTTGAAAATAAACTACTTTAGATTGTATTGCAGTTCCACCAGACAGTATAAAACACCATTTTTTAAAAATTCAACAAGCTAATGAATCAACTTTTCCTAAACA
The DNA here is from genome assembly GCA_004320025.1 of Laticauda laticaudata. Classification (NCBI taxonomy): domain Eukaryota; kingdom Metazoa; phylum Chordata; class Lepidosauria; order Squamata; family Elapidae; genus Laticauda; species Laticauda laticaudata. The sequence continues at coordinate 20,755 of BHFT01077375.1, forward strand.
CTACAAAATGTTTTTCTTGAAGCTTATTTTAAGGAAAACTATCAGACAGCGGAATTCATTTAACAGCAATACATGCTGTTTTCCAAAAAAGAATCTCACCCAGTACTAAAATCGTATCACGCACAACAAAAAAGAAAAGTAGTGAGCGTGCATTAATCTATCAAAGAATCAACAAATCTGAGTGTTAAGTGCTGCAGTCTTCAACATTTATAATGCAGTGACATTAACAACCTTGAATATTTAAGGCACTATGTGGGAACTGGTTTACAATGGAGCTGAGACACCAACATTTAAGAGCAGTATTCTAGGCAACTGCATTTTTGTCCATGCAAGGGACACATGCAATGTGGAGAACATTTCAACCTTTTTAGGTATGTGATTCAACACAGAACATCAAGATACATAATACAAACAAGTTACTCATACATGATACTGATGACATGTGCATCTGTTGCTCTAAACCTGTACACTCAATGGCTTCCCAAATGTAGAAGTGCCTCGCACTAGATCAGAAGGCAATTTTATAAAAATAGTAGGAGCAAAATTGAATTTTCACTCCCTTAAGTCACCTGTTTGGAGTTATTTTGTAAGAAGGTAACATGACTAAAGACATATTTATACCAAATGTGCAAAACACACATTAAAAGTGAGTTAAAGCTCAAGGTTATTTTAATTGCACCCAAGTCTATCATGATTTAAAAAAAAAAAATTCTTGTGCCATGGCTAATATTTATTAAATACCATGTTTTCCTCTCAAATCACATCTCTATCTATATATCTATGTATATATATATATCCATGTGTGTGTCTATGTATGTATATATGTATGTGTGTGCGTGTATATATACATATACATATACGTATACATATACGTATACATATACGTATACGTATACATATATACATATACATATACATATACATATATACATACACATACACATATACATATACATATATATATATGTGTGTGTGCTGTTTAGCTTCCTTCGGGTATTATCCCACGTCATTGTAGTTCTGTTAAAGTTGTAGCAACGTTTCAGCAGAATCTCATCTGCCATCCATTCNAGATGAGATTCTGCTGAAACGTTGCTACAACTTTAACAGAACTACAATGACATGGGATAATACCCGAAGGAAGCTAAGCAGCACACATGTAAGTACCCGCGAAAGCTTGAAAAAACATATATACATATATATACATATATATACAACTTTAACAGAACTACAATGAGCTACAACTTTAACAGAATATATATATATATAAACAGGCACAATAGGCTAGAAGCCACAGTTCAAAAAAAGGGCAAAGCTAGAACAAAAGGAATGGAAATGTTTAGTCTCTCTCCTCCCCTTATGTTTACAGAAAGGATGGATTCAGAAAAGATTTTGTGCTAGGCTGCAAGAGCAAGAATTCATTGGATGTGTTCAAGCAGAGGCCAAAGAGCCATTTGGATTCTTTCATTGAACAGGGGTTTGGACCAGGGTTGGGATTCTACCAGTTCACACCTATTCGCAAGGTAAACTGGTAGAATCCCACCCCTGGTATTCTAAGCAGTTCTAAGCAGTTCTATGAACTGGTTGTTAGAAGAAATTATTGGCCTAATCCTGTAAAGAAGGCAGGAAGGAAACATTCTGGTGTTGCTTACAGAAACTGCCTCTCCATTAATCCTTATCACATTCTTGGTAGGACTAAACTTCCTGTCTCAGGAACTTCTTTTTTCTCCTCCTTTGCTGGTACTTTGCTTGTGTGGAGTGACCATGCAAAGTTACAATGGCACTGAAAAAATTGACTTATGACCATTTTTCACACTTACGACTGTTGTAGCATCCCCACATTCATGATAGGCTAGGTGAGGAGATGCATGCTTCAATGTGAGTGACATTGAGTTGGCCATAACCAGCCAATAACATGACCACCAAGCTATGTACCTGCCCAATCACATGACCACCAAGCCACGCCCACCACCTAAGCCATCCCCACAGAACCAGTTGTTAAAAATTTTGAATCCCACCCCTGGTGTGGACTCAATGGTCCCTTCCAATTCTATAATTCTAGTCTGTGTTATATGGTAAATATGATGAGAATTTCTCTTTACTACATTTTAAATAATACATAGATCATTTTATATTCAATGAAATCACAATTAATCCTGTCAGCAGGCTGGTTTTCATGTATCCCTCATTCTTCACTTGTCATAAAGGAGTAATGTCTATAATGCAGCACCTCTCCATATATGAGTCCTTAGGGACTGAGAACTCAGATTTTCCAAAGACCTTATTTGTATAGAGTACTTTCACAGATAAGAGGTTCTCCTCAGCAATACTTAGGTTCTATATCTGGGGAAAATGAGATGACAATAGGACTAGCATGTTTAAGACTTTGGAGAAAACTTATATGTCATTTAGATAAATATGGCATATTGTTTTAAAATAATATCACAAAATAAGTTAATTCCAAGGGATCAAATATTCAACAATATTCCACCAATAGTAAGACCTAGCATTGGCTGTAGGAATTAGCAAGCCAACAAGGAAGCAAATCTATTCAAAATTAGTACAGTTTTGTTTTAGTGCAGTGATATGGCACAGAAATATCAACAGATTGGTGTTAAAATATTATTTTTTGTACTGTAATCATTTATTTGTTTAGGGTAGACAATGTAAAGGCCCTGTCACACTGGCCAACAGATGCAAACCGTTTGTAAAAAGGACACAGCGGACGAGCAAAATGTTCCATCCGTTGTTATCCGCTCTCAAAAGT
>BHFT01077379.1:0-15471 GCA_004320025.1 Laticauda laticaudata
GTGGGACACTTTGAGCTTAGAGTATTGAACCTTTTCACAATATTCTAATTTTCTGAGATTGTGGATTTGGGGTTTTCGTGAGCTGTAAGCCATCATCATCCCAATTACGACACATCATGGCTTGAACTATCTTGCTTTGCATGTAATGAATCTATCTCATATTTTAGTTTCACCTTTTAAGTTGCATTACTGAAATAAATGAACTTTTGCATGATATTCGAATTTTTTGAGTTTCACCTGTATATGTCTCTGGGTTGTTTGATGGAAACATATCCTTTTTCAGGGGATATCCTTGTTGGACCTGCCCTCCATGAATATATTCTGTTTTAAAGCCATCTAAGATAGAGCCTTGGTTGCTAATTCAGTAGGTCACTTATGCATTGTGTGAAGGACTAATTTGTCTTAAATCTCTTTCCAGTCAACTTCACTGAATGGCCCCTGGTCTTAGTATTTTGAAGGAAGAAGAAAGGCTTCTACTTACCTATTTTCTTCATGCTATGCACGATTTTACTGTATATATTTTATTCATATTGTTGATCACCACTATACCAAACATAAGTGTTTCAAATATTATTGTATTTTATCAAGGGCAAGGAGACCCCTGATAATTTTGGTTCTCTTCTACACATTTTCCAACCTTATTGAATCCTATTCCCAAGACCAGAACTATACACAATGATCCAAATGTAGACATGCTATAGAATTGTGATAGGACATTAATTTTGGTTGTTTTATTTTCAATTCCTTTTTTAATGATCCCAAGCACAAAATTTGCTTTTTTCACAGTTGCAACACATTGAGTTGACCACTTCATTGTGCTGTTCACTGAGGAGTTTAATGCCATCTAGAAAATTGGCCAATTTACTGCACAATCCAGATTACTTATATCACTAGGTAGACTGGACCAGAAAGTCAATTCCATAATAAGTTTAAAGTTTCAGCCTCTTTGCTCACAGTATAAAATGGTTTTTTGCATATTTTTGTCAAGGTCATTTCCTTTACTCTATAAATTGATGGGCAAGTTAAAAAGCACTGTTCCCAATATAGCTTCTTGAGGGATTCCACTTATTTCCATTCATTAATAAAATTCCCCATTTATTCTTACGGCTCATTTGCATTTGTTTGTCCCGGTGCAAGGACAATCCACAAATCTTGCCTCAGACAACAAGAACACATGCTGTCATCCTCAAATGGCCTCCAGTCCATTGCCAAAGGCAATCTCCACCAATCATTTCTTGCTATGCAGAAGATGTTTTACAACTTCTGACAGAAGTGATGCTACTTTAGATAATCTGCTGTGCTTCCTTTATTATGCTGTAGTAGGTATGTCCAACCATTAGTGAGCAATATTGGTGGTCATTTCATCCTGAATTATTGGTGTCGCTCTTGGCCTTTTTTTTTTTTTATGATGGTGGTTTAAACAGGGTTAACAATGCAATAGTGAAAGGCTAGGCTTATGTGTGGGTATTTAGCATCATCTGGATAAAGCAAATGATCAAACATTGTTAATAAAGCTGAAGAATAATTGAACTTTGGAGAGCAATTTAAGACAATTTCATTTCCAGCTGGTTTTAATCTGAGAGACATGTCTTCAGGTGAAAGATCCATCTTATGCTTTCCCCTTTTCAACAATTTACAATCCATAAAAGGAGAGGTGTCCTTATTCCATGTCACTAATATTAATGAAGCATCTTTGATAAAGACATTTTGTTAAAAAATGTTTGAAAATCTCAGTATACTGTGTCAACAGAATCACCTCCATTCACATCCAACTGATATTCTCAAAAAAGTCTGAAAGGTTGCTGAAGCTGAAATTACCTTCATGGAAATCATAATTTTTGCTTTCTTTTATCTTCTTTTATGAGTATACTATAATTGTCATTGATAACTATTTTTTGTAATCAAAACATTTTTCTGAATCAATACTAAACTGTCTATATTTCTTGGATCTCCCATGAGTTTCTTAAAAAAATTTTTTTTAAATAATCTCACATTGGATCCATTTTTTCCTCTGGTATGGAACCTAATTTAAATGACAGATTATCAAGCTTTGCTAAGGGAACATTATTGCTGAGTTCATATATACATTTTATTTGTTTAATCATATTGTATTTAATTGGCTGAGTTCATGAAACATGCTAAGGCATAAACCATGACTAACAAATCAATTACACAATATACTAGGTCAAATTAAGTGAATAAATAGAGAAATATTATGGGTTATGCTATATGTTCCTGTTCCACACAATGGTCTTCCAAAAGCTCATCAATCCCTCTTCTCTGTCAAACTGTGAATTGAAAATGGATTATTTCACAGATGTTGCATGGCCTGCTCATTGCTCTTTTAAATTTAAACATTTTCATCTACTTAATTGGTTCCAGTGCTCAGTCCTAGATCCTATCAGCTATTTCATTTATATCACACAGTGTATCATTAGGAACTTTATATCTCCATTGCTACTTCTCCATAGTTATCCAGAGGACATAGACACAATGACAACTCAAATTACATTACTGATTTTCCCCATCTTAGTCAATGGAAAGATCTCACATGATATAAAAAAGAAACCAAAGTGAAGGTTGTTTTGGTCTGAAGCATGATGCTTACTCACTGCACTGAACTGAAGTATGTATATCGAATCTGCACTAACCTCATAAGGATTATAATATATCCAACTTATCTATTTGTCTGTTTCTGATAATGCACAGCTTGATTTTAAATATGATTATTTTATTAGGCTGTTAACACTTTTCATTTTCTTCTTCCCAGCAGAATGATGGAAATAAATGATTGGAGTTCTATCTGACCCTCAGCAGGATAATTCTCTGAAAAGTGAACAGAATTAGAAATAATATGATATCTTGGTAGGGGATTAGGGTGGGACAGCTAGCAAAAGAAAGAATGAACTGGAAAACAAGTCCAGAGAGGCAGTTGAGCAGCTGCTTGTGGTATTTTATTTATTTGATTACATGTAGTCATCAATGTCTATGGAGATTTTCAGTCATCCAGGTCATGGTTGTCCCAAAGGTTCTTTTTCAAGAGGTAGCTGGACTTTCTGGTGTTTCTTTTCTTTCTGGTTTTCCTGGAAGTGACCCTGATGACACAGATAAACCTCCATGTGACTTTAACAACTCCCTTAAAAATGCAAATGACCAGCAGTCTGCAAGGAGTCCTTCCATTCCTCACCATCCAGTCAGACCTGAAGAAGCTTCTTGGATGAAAAGCGAAACATCTTCAAAGAAAAAACAGAAACTCCAGTTGCCTCTTGAAAAAGCACCTTTGGGAAATGTAGTCCCCGACTTACAACCTCAGTTAAATCCAAAATTTCTGTTGCTAAGCAAGACATTTGTTAAGTGAATTTTGCCCCATTTTAGGAGCTTTCTCACCACATTTGTTAGTGAATCACTGCAATTCTTAAGTTAGAGTCATGGTTGTTAAATGACTCTGGCTTTCCCATTGATTTTGCTTGCCAGAAGATCCTAAAAGATGATCATATTCCTATCCTCAAGACTAAAGAAGAGCTAGAATTGGGAGGACATGTCTGCCATTGGTTTACATATTTACAACTGAAGGAAATATTTAAATTAGACAAAAAGAGTTACAGGTTTGACTTTGTTAAAAATGAATTGGAAATCCTAGTGGGTAGTAGTGATGAACATATTGTTGCTAAACAATATAAACACTACTGAATTTGAATTTGGAAAGTGAATATGTAAAATATTGTATGATTCAGAGGGCAAGGAACTTTGGATATAATGTAAAGCTTGCACAATGGTAGAATACGTAGACGAAAGGTTTAACATTTACACTAAATTACAATTTAAAAGAAAAATTTTATAAGATGATGTATCATTGGTATTTAATCCCAGATAAGTTATCAAGAATGTATAATGGTACTTCAAAAGAACGTTGGAAATGCAAATGTGAAGAAGAGACTTTTTATCATTTTTAATGGACATGTGATAAAGCAAAGAAATATCACAGTAAGATTCATATTCTAACAGAGAAAATTCTTCAAGTGAATATTAAGATAAAACCAAAAACAATTCTGTTGGGTTTAATGGAGAAAGACTTGGGAAAAATGGAACTTTGATATCACAGGTGAAACTCGAAAAATTAGAATATCATGCAAAAGTTCATTTATTTCAGTAATGCAACTTAAAAGATGAAACTAAAATATTGAGATAGATTCATACATGCAAGCAAGATAGTTCAAGCCATGATGTGTCATAATTGGGATGATGATGGCTTACAGCTCATGAAAACCCCAAATCCACAATCTCAGAAAATTAGAATATTGTGAAAAGGTTCAATACTCTAAGCTCAAAGTGTCCCACTCTAATCAGCTCATTAAGCCATAACACCTCCAAAGGGTTCCTGAGCCTTTAAATGGCTCTCAGTCTGGCTCTGTAGGAATAACAATCATGGGAAAGACTGCTGACCTGACAAGTTGTGCAGAAACCATCACTGACACCCTCCATACAGAGGGAAAGCCTCAAAAGGTAATTGCAAAAGAAGTTGGATGTTCCCAAAGTGTACACAAGCAGCAGGGATGACCGCAGCCTGGAGAGGATTGTCAGGAAAAGGCCATTCAAAATATTGGGGACTTTCACAAGGAGTGGACTGAGGCTGGAGTCAGTGCATCAAGAGCCACCACACACAGACGGATCTGGACATGGGCTTCAAATGTCATATTCTCTTGTCAAGCCGCTCCTGAACAACAAACAATGTCAGAAGCATCTTACCTGGGCTAAGGAAAAACAGAACTGGTCTGTTGCTCAGTGGTCCAAAGTCCTCTTTTTCTGATGAGAGCAACTTTTGCATCTCATTTGGAAACCAAGTGCCCAGAGTCTGGAGGAAGAATGGAGAGGCACACATTGCAAGATGCTTGAAATTCAGTGTGAAGTTTCCACGTCTGGTTGATTTGGGGAGCCATGTCATCTGCTGGTGTTGATCCACTGTGCTTCAATAAGTCCAGGTCAACGCAGCAGTCTACCAGGAGATTTTGGAGCACTTCATGGCTTCCTTCTGCAGATGGGTATGCTGACTTCATTTTCCAGCAGGACTTGGCACCTGCCCACACTACCAAAAGCACCAAAACCTGGTTCAATGACCGTGGGATTCCTGTGCTTGATTGGCCAGCAAACTCGCCTGACCTGAACCCCATAGAGAATCTATGGGGCATTGCCAAGAGAAAAATGTGAGGCATGAGACTGAACAATGCAGAAGAGCTGAAGGCCGCTATTGAAGCATCCTGGTCTTCCATAAACACCTCAGCAGTTGCCACAGGCTGATAGCTTCCATGCCAGGTCACATTGAGGCAGTAATTGCTGCAAAAGGGGCCCAAACCAAGTACTGAGTACATATGCATGCTTATATTTTTTCAAAATGTCTAATTTGTTCTATGTACAATCCTTGTTTTACTGATTGCATGTCATATTCTAATTTTTCTGAGATTGTGGTTTGGGCATTTTCATGAGCTGTAAGCCATATTCATCCTAGTTATGACAAATCATGCTTGAACTATCTTTGCTTTGCATGTAATGAGTCTATCTCGTATATTAGATTCACCTTTTAAGTTGCATTACTGAAATAAATGAACTTTTGCACGATATTCTAATTTTTCGAGTGTCACCTGTATACATATTGATGGGAGCAAGATTACTTTATTCACAAAAATGGAAGGACATTTCAATTCTCACGATGGACAAATGGCTTCAAAAGTTGATGGTGTTAATAGAGATGGTAAAATTGACTGTTTTGATAAAATAAAAAAATGTAAGTACTTTTATTTCTAATTGGAAACCACTTTTGGACTTTGTGCTTGAGGTGGAAAAAAATGAATCTTTGACTTTGAGTTTTACCAATTAGGAAGATTTGTTGGTACAGAAATGGCTAGTTTATGCTACTATGTAAAGATAAAAAAATTTGCACTTTTCCCTTCCCTTTTCCCTGCCTATTTTTCTTACTATTTGTTTTTGTATTTTTGTACTAATACTGTGAACTAATTTTTAAAAAATGATCAAATAACCTGGGACACAGTAATCATTATAAATATGAACCAGTTGCCAAGTGTCTGAATTTTGATTACATGACCATAGGAATGCTGCAATGGTCTTAAATATGAAAAATAGTCAGAATTTCATTTTTAATGTAGGCTAGTAAGTTTACTATCTATCTATCTATCTATCTATCTATCTATCTATCTATCTATCTATCTATCTATCCATCCATCAATCCATCCATCATCTATATATCTGTCTATCACAACAAAGATAATGAAAATGCACCACAATGGTGTAACATGTTACAGGTTAATAGAGACGGATAGCTATATAAATTGAATAAACAAATAAATAAATACATTAAATATTTTTAATTTTTATACAGATTAAAAAAAACATTCAGATGTCTCCAATGCTCACTGCTCTGAAGAGTTCAGAAAGAATTTCAGAAGCCATACTCTGCATGCTTTCTCTGCCTTAACTTAAGGAAACTATCATCCTCATAGCTACAAGGGAGAGCAGGGAAAAATCCTGCTTTGAGCATTCAAAATGGTTTTGGAGGAATTATAACTGAAACCATGTGAAGCAAAACAGCACCATCTTAGAAGATATCTAATTAAAAAAATGATGGTATTTTATAATTCACTAGTTGTTGATCATAACAGATTTAATATTATAAGGTGGCTAACTAATTTTATATTTATTCTGTTTCATTGTCTTTAATGTGAGATTGCATTTTGAATTTAATATTGTCTTTTAACTGGTGAATAAAAATTACTACTACTGTTTCTACTATTACAGAACTAGCACTGAAGACAATTTTCTAAATTCCATATTTCAGTCTAAAATATTTACTATCATCATCATCATGCTTGTGTCTCTTGGTATCTGTCAATGAAAATAATCTGGGAAACCAATTCTTCCTTGGATTGAGACTCTATGGTAACCTACCCATCTTTTACTTATATATTTGGAAATTCATATAAACAGTGGATGACAAACTTGTTGCACAAATGTCCATCAACAAGACAAATATATTCTATAAAGTAGATGAATATTCAGGATTTTATTTCATGGTAGATTTGTTTCCTAAACAGGCAAAAAGATTAGAAGAAGGAGTGACGTTATTGTGGTTTAAAAACATATGGTGAAAAGGGATATTGGAAGAGAATGAATAAAGATCATGGAACATTAACTTACTAAATGTTTTCTATTTGATAGTATTCCCAAATAGCATGGATATTACTATAATACATTTATCTTGTAATCATAGTACTGCTTGCTTCCTATTACAAATCTTTACATTATTGCTCTCAAGAACCTCAGAGACTCAACCCAATTACAATATCCTTATGAGTAATTTCTTCTTAGTAGTTGTCAAAGTTGAGATTCAGGTAAAATCGAAAGTGGGACTCTAATAAAAATGAAATCAATCATGCCACCATAATTGGAAAGCAGTAATAAAAAGTAATTGAGTTTAATACATAATTTAGATCATTACTTGTTAAGTTAATGCTTTCTGCTTAGTGTGAGAAAAAATTATTTATCTCATGTACAGTTGTGTGTTCATTTTTTTTTAAACAGAATGCACTTGGACTGACTTTAATAAGAATAGTTTTTTAAATCAGATTTTGAGCTGGCACAAAGATTTGAAGTTCATATGTCAATTTATTTGTCAATTTATATGTCAATTTATTTGTCATTTACAGTCTCATTTTAAAGTCATTGAATTTATTCTCTTGTGATTTAATATTCATTGTTGTCTCATATTACTGAAATTAAATTGGCTTTTTCTAGTGTCTTGATGTGAAATAATTTTCCTTATGATTATTTTATTTTGAAGGAATAAAAGGACGATTGGATGTTTGAGCATCATTCACATTTGAGAACTTTCATTATTTTTTTGTCGTATCAATATAGTTTGGGAAAAGTGGATTTATTCTAGTCTCTATATCATTTTAGGGCCAATAGTTCTTGAAACAGAGGATTTCTGATCTATATTTATATTGTGAAAGACTCAAGTATACAGAATAGAAAGAAGGCAAAATTCAGTTCTGGGCAAACCATATTCTAACACACATTTCTGTTTCAGAATTATTTATTTGCCTCAATGACATCTAATTTAGCTTTGACTTACTGAAATTTTTTCTCTCTTCCATCTACTCCATCTACTCTCTTCTGACTTCTACATTCTCTTGAGTCCTCTAGAACAGGGCTGTCAAACATCCATGCTCAGTTTAGTGAAGGGGAAAAAAGGTCCTGATATGTGATGTGATGTCGCCGTGGTGACATGATTTTGACACCCCTGCTCTAGATCAACTGGATACTCAGATAAAAGCAAATGCATGTATGCTCTTGACTCTTGTGCTGGCATCACCAGCCAGCTAACATTTTAATCAAAATATAACTCTCATTTTAATTCTGCTACCCAAATTTGAAAAAGCAGTGGTTTTATTTGGCCACAATGTCTCATGTACTATATCTTTCAGCATTTTTCTATTTGGTAGAGTGAAAACTATAGAACTGCATCCAATCACACTTAGCCAATAAATTATGGTACTGTTTCTGTTTAATCAGTCTTTGCTAGATATTTGTGCTTGGAAACCTTGGGAAATTTGTCTCTTGCTTATCTTGTTGCTCTCTACTTGAGCAGTAACTAACTAAATTCTTTAACAACAGCTAAATTATATATATATAATCTTGCTAACCAGGAATAATATGAAAGATACATGAATCAAACTAGTGGATGCCTTTCCCTGAAATCTGTCAGTGTTACAGATTTATGAGGATGCACAGGTAGTGCCTCTAAAATTAATGTATTTTTTTCTCAAATTCTTCATATAAAGTTGTATAGGAAGGGAGTTTTCTAGGGTCAATTTGAAGGATGTAGTTAAGTAAATTGGATGGTGAGAGTAAATTATTGGGGAGGAGGTGTTAGTGAATTTGAATGAACTTGGAAATTTATCCAACAATTTCTTAGTTTTAGGAAGATGCCCCTTAACCTATTTGACAAATAACTTACATGCCTGACCTTTATTTATTCCTCTAGCTGCTACTCCTTCCTCCTCTTTGATTTGAATTAACTATCCTGTCTAATGTGTTGCAATGGAGAAAATGATTAACTACATGGGAATAATCCTGCATCCACTGCATTAAATTAATTCAAACTACATTACAGTTAATTTTTGTTAAGGCCCATCTAATTCTTTATCTTGGCACTGCCCATTTCAGGAAATAACCCCCCCTCCCCCCACAGACACTCTATACTATATGCAGTATCTATGATTATAATTGTTAAAGTTTTCATATTCTACATTCAAATGAAACCTTTATTAGTCTTGTTGGCAAGATTTAATTATTGTTATTTCTTGTATCCTTTTCCTCCTGGTTTGCCAAATCCCCAAGGAAAATGTGTATGCCTTGAATTTCTGAAAATATTTAAGTGGCACCATATTTTGTGCTTTCATTCATGAATTCAAAAGCTCAAGGTCTAACACAGCCTCTTTTGGATGCTGGCAAAATACCAATTGTTTTCTGTACAAATGTATTTGTGTTCATTGTGCTTTTTTATCAAGGATAAAGGAAATGTTATAGTTGTATTATTTGTGTTTCTAGCCATACCTTTGTTTATGTACTTGATGGATTCCAATGCATTTCAAGAAACAGATTAATTTTAGTTATTCCTTCATGTGATGATTAGAAAAGCATTTAATGAACACAGTAAACCCCAACTAATGATCACAATGGCATTTCACTCTAAATAAAATTGTCAGGAAGCAAGCATATGATACATATAATTTTGCAGTTTTTATTAAAATGCATTTATCACTTTTTCCTGCTTCAGAATAATTTATCATATTATCTATGATAATTTCACTAATATTTTTCTTTCTGTTTAATATTTAAGTGGAGTTTACAGATATTAAAGTCATAATGCATTAAATGGAAATTATCTTGCATTCTAATTACTTTTCTTTGTGAGGGATGGTAAATAGAATCATCTTGTTATGCTTGTTGTAGATGAAACCACAGAAATATTTAATGAACCACCCTCTGATGAAAATGTCATATTCACTTTTTTTTTAATGTAGTCAGTCAAATCCATCTAGATTCCCAATGATTTGAAATATGTTATTATAATTGAAATGTTATTCAGTTTATGAGTCCAAAGTGCAAATTTTGTGTGAACACTTGTAATCTACTAAGGAGTGTACTATAAAATTTGGCAATGTGCAATATCCAAAAATAATTGCATTCCAGCCCACAGAGGGGCAGAGTGCTCACTGTAAAATTAATAGCAGAGTCATTGTGTATAGTATGGACATTTTAATTAAACATGGGATATAGATACAATTTCCATATTTGCAAAATATATGCAAATATATTTCCTACTATATGAACATATTATGTATATAAATTCAAATATGAGATTGAATCTATTTCATATTTTGTAAAAAAAATATCCATGTTATACAGAATGTAGGTTAAAACCTATAATCCCACTTATTATGATTCACTGCTTTCCTTTTAAATGACCAGTTTCTAAATGTATCAAGGGCAATAGCAAATATGTTTTGTGCGATTTGAATCTATAGAAATTGACTGGTGCTTTCCTCACAGCCAAGAATACATGTGTATATTTCTTTACTTTTACTATTAAATTATGCATACATATGTATGCATACATGTATGTATGCATACATACGTATACATACTGGTACATACATATACACAGAGAGAGAGGGGGGGGGAGAGAGAGAGAGAGAGAGAGAGAGAGAGAGAGAGAGAGAGGAATTTTTAAACTACTATATTTTGATACTGTATTTTGATACACAGCTGGAATTCATGTGAAAATCCACAAAATATTTAATCAAACAATTTTTCATCCTTTTGAGGATTTTTCATTGATTAAAACCATAATTAGATGAAGATTAGAAAAGGCCATTTTGATGCTGAGGCCTACCCAATTCTTTGATGTAAAAAATTAAAACAACTATAACAGATGGTTCTCTAGTTTTTGATTGAACACATCCATTAAAGGGATATTCATCACTTCCCCAAGTAATTAGTATCACTGTCAAACTGCTCTTATTCTTAGCAAGTTTTTACTAGCTTTCAACAGGGATCTGCCATTTTGTATTTAAAATCATTGCAGGTGGTCCTTGTTTCACAACCACTCATTCAGTGACCATTCAAACTTGCAACAGGGCTGTGTGTATAGAAAGAGAAATGCTCAAGTTTTGAATATCAGTATTATTTACAGTGAATATAAACTTCCACTCTGTATCTAGGATGGATGTTCTTTTGAATGTGCTTTATAAATGGATTAAACACTAATTTGATTTTTAGTACTGCATGATTTAACTGACAACATTTAATTTCAATAGGACATGAAATGCTAGCTTAAGAGGTCCCAAAGGTGCTTTTTCAAAAGGCAACTGGACTTTCTGGGGTTTTTTTTTTTTTTTGGAAGACATTTTGCTTCTCATTCAAGAAGCTTCTTTAAACTGAAAAACCAGAAAGTCCAGTTGCCTCTGAAGAAGCTTCTTGGATGAGAAGTGAAACATCTTCAAAGAAAAAAACAGAAAGCCCAGTTGCCTCTTGAAAAAGCACCTTTGGGACAGTCTTGAACTGGATGACTGAGAATCTCCACAGACGGCTAGCTTAAGATACAACTCTTTCACTAGCAAGCTGGAATTAGATCTTTCTGTCTCTTTCTCATGGTGTGTGTGTGTGTGTGTGCATATCCATGTAAAAGTTCATAAATCTTTTTGATTGCTCAGTGTAACTATTTATTCCTAATAGGGCTGCACTTGAGAGACCTTCACTTAACCACACATTTAACGTGCCAAAAGAAGCTCTTTAGGAAAAGAAAACATGAATTATGGCCTTCTGAGGCTGTATCTACAGTTGTAGCTAAAATAGCCTAGCTGTGGCTACAGTGCAAATGAGTCATGGGGAGTTCACATATTTATTAGAACACATTTAGAGTCAATCAGCAAATGGATGCTAAAACTCTGAGCACACCTCAGAATGGAATGCAAGCAACTCTCACTGATATACAGGAAGTACCATTTATTGTATGCGTCCTCCTACAATCAGGTTTCTGTCAGTGTGTAAGAAATGAGCTGGAATAGCCAAAACAACAAGTCAGCCAATGGAAGTGTTTGGTGACTAAGAAACAGGGGCTTCTGCTGCATGGGAATTGTTTACATGTATCATACTTTATATTACTGTATATAAAGAAGTTTTTTTCTATAAATGAATCCTGGTGAATTATTTACTTGTGTGCTGGTTGGATTGCTGCAAACTCTGAGTTTCTCAGAGGACATTTGCTTTTTAAACTGTTCGACTGTCACTTCAATAATGTGTGACTGAACACAATACAAATTTAACAGTATGATTTATCCCTATCCTACATAAACCTGCTTGTTTATTAAGAGTGCTCTTCCCCACACAGTATGGAAACAATAAATTATGTTTAGAAATGTGAGAGGTTCTTTTCAGTTATGGTATCCTAATTTTAGAAAATGTTATCTTCCTCAAAGTTAATTCATCTTTGTGTTGGTTTCATTTCAGAGCCAGGAAAAACGAGTATTCATTCAGATCTATATATAGGTCTCAGTGGCAATGGCTCAATATGTATTTTTCTTAGGTTGGTTTGTGTTGCATTCATTTGATATTTGATTGCATTCCATTCTAAGATATATTGATACTATGTGGATGATAACTTTAAAAATATCTAATTCTGTACCTAATTTCTTCCTGGGATATTGCTCAGGGGCAGAATAGATGTTTTTCATTCAGAAGAAACTACATTTGCTTCACATCCTTTCCAGTACATAATGTGAATGATTACTGCTGGTCATTATGGCAAGATTGCTTTGAAAGAGAATTTTGGCATAATCTGATTGGATATAGGACAATATCTTTTTTTTTCTTACTATTTCTGTTGCTCCAAGGACACCTGGTAAGCTTTGACTTAGCAGGGATTTGAATTAAGATCTTCTTTTCTGTAGCTCCTATTAATTTCAGGGAAGGCTTGCACATTAGAATTTCCCATGTCCCCTGACCCCCATTTCCTTCATATCTTCAAGCAGAAAGAAAATATTGGTTATGCACTGAATCTTTTTTCTGAAGTTATCTCCTTTAGATCCTATCTTTCTAAGATATCATTCATATAAAAGGTAAAAGTGGTTTTTAAGGGTCATACTTGGCACTGAATAGAAGGCAAAAAGGTACATAATGATATTATATAAACAATTAGTTTGTAAATGTTATTTTCTGCCATCCTTGGAAGCCACTAACCTGTTGGTTTTAGTGAACAGAGGAATTATCTCAGTTTTCCTGACTGCATCAACTTTTGTTTTCTATTAAACAATGATAGCAGCTGAAGAAATCATCTTAATATAAATTGATATGTACACTGAAAAATGTGTGTTTGTGTCTTTGAAAGGCCAGAAATACTATAGAAAGAGACAATGCAGGGTTTTTTAAAATAAGAACCCTTTACATATTTTTTAACATATACATATTTTCCTACTGTATAAACAAGAAGGAAAACAAGTGATAGTAGGTGATAGAAGACTTTTAGGAGTATAGACATGAATTTTTCAAATAGACTTGTGGTAATGAAATAGGCCTGAAGTTGAAAGTAGTTGGTATGGATGAAGAGATTTTATTCTTTTCCAGTGTAGGTAACAAATTAGGAAGACCAAGTGGTTCGGAGACAAATGAGGAGAATGGATCATGGAAGTCATGAACCCCCAGAATGAACAATGACTAGACAAATTACACAATAGGTTGATAAGGTTATTTTGTAATAATAAATCTTGAAGTGTAACTAATGTGATATTTAGACTGATATACAATGTATAATCTTTTAGATGAAATATTTATTTATTTAAGTTATACAACATTTTAAAAAAGTGTTTGTTATTTCTCTGTTACTGAATTAACTTGCAGTAAAATATAGAAACTATTTGTAGTGTTATTAAACAAAGATGTTTTTAATTCCTAAGAAATATAAAAGTAAGCTGACAGATATATCATTCTAACTTGTAGAAATATGTTGAAAATACAGCTTTGGTATATTTAGTTTTATCAGGATAGTTCTGAGGAATGTCATTATGACCAACAAATTGATTTTGTCTGTGTCATCAGGGCACAATAAGAATCTTGACAGGTATATTCATTGATTTCTCTATTCTGCAGATTCTCAAAAATATTTGCAACAGCAATGGAACCAAATAATAAAAGTTATTCCCAACGCAGAAATCCAGAAGAGGTAAAAACGAAACATCAGTTCTACATCAGGGTAGTAGACAGGTTAGCTTGTTCTGTTGCTAGCAGAGATGAAGATGGTCTTGTTCAAGCTGGGCGGAGGCCTGAAAACCCTAGGGAAAAGGGTGTCCCAAAATGTGGAAAGATAAATGATAGATGACAGCTATCAGACAAGAACATTTATTCAATTCAAATAAAAACTATCCTTTAATGAAGGTAAAATTTGCTATGACTTTACAAAAGCTAACTTTTCTGCTGTGGCTGCTGGAGTTACAGATCACCTCACTAGTTCAGCTATTTCTTCTTATTTTTTGATAATTTGAGCACGGGAACCTCATACTTATGGAATAAGGGTCTTCCAGAAGATAGTAATATCACTAATACACAGAAAGTTTCCAGAATTATACAGTGGCCCTCCTGTAGCAAATGGTGACTTTCACTGAAATAATTTTCTTTTGGAGGCAGGAAATCAGGGATTTTTTTAAAAAAAGTTTTATCTATATTTCTTTCATAGAACTTTGAAAAATCAACACATGCTTTCAAACCTCTGGTTCAGAATTAAAAGGCTCTAGTTTAGGATGATGAAAGCCCATCACTATGTAAAGCTGCAAAGGGTTTCGAGAGACTCTGATTCATTTCAAATTCCCAGAGGTTGTGGGAGGAGCTGGTGGCTGCTTGTGAAGAAAGCAGAGGGTGAGAACAGAGGTGCTATTTAAACTGGTTCACATCTATTTGGGCAAACCGGTAGTAGTTATTTGGCATGGGTCTCTGAACCAGTGGCAATCCCTGGCTGGCCCCACCCCTAACCCAGTCACCCGGTTGCTCATTTGCGATCGCTCACTTAGCTTTCTGTTCCCCACGTCCTCTTTCTCCCTGGGAAAAGGAAGAAAGGCATGGAGGCTGCAAGTATCACTTTTTCCGTGTAAGTTAAAGTGTCTGGACTGAGAAGGTGCAGTCTGACAGAGGGGGTGGGGGTGAATCGAGCCTTGGAGTACTTTTACAGCATAAAAGAAATGCATTTTGGAAGCAGGTCTTTTAAAAACTTCTCCAACGATTCCTCATGGACGCTGCAAGTATGCTGCAAGTATCGCTTTCCCCCTGTGATTTAAAGTGCTGGAGTGAGGAGTGCGGTCTGACAGAGGGGGTGGGGGAATCCACTCAAGCCTTGGAGAAATTTAAAGG
>BHFT01077384.1:0-14765 GCA_004320025.1 Laticauda laticaudata
AATGACGTGGGATAATACCCGAAGGAAGCTGAACAGCATACATGTAAGTACCCGCGAAAACTTAAGAAAACATATGTCTATATACATATACATATATACACACATACACATAAACCTGTACATGTAAATATATATGAAGCCAAATCACTTAAATGGCTACTTTATTTGCATTTATGATCTCTGAAAATTTTTTTGACCAAGACTGAATATTTGGTTGCATATTGAAAAACATTTATTGAAAATGATAACTAACATTTAGCTTTTAAGGCATCTAAGGTTTAATTTGGATACATACTCCTAGATCTGAAAGTTTCAGTGAAATATATAAGGCTGACTTCTCAAGCCTTTAACAGCTCCTCCATAATTACTGTCAGTCCTTAGCAACAATATGACCTTTGAAAATCGAATATTCAAAAAATCTTACTTGTAGTTCATAATTAATCCTAACAAGCAACAGGTTACATTTTTCAGTTTATATAAATATATAAATTCTATGCATTTTTGTACATGAATTTGCTTCTGATAGTTAAATTAACAAACAACTGTGACATTCCCAGTCATCCAGGTCAAGGTTGTCCCAAAGGTGCTTTTTCAAGAGGCAACTGGATTTTCTGGACATTTTGCTTCTCATCCAAGAAACTTCTTCAGCTCTGACTGAATGGTGGGGAATGGAAGGATTTATACTCCTTGCAGAGAACTGGTTATTTGCATTCTTTTAGCAAGTTGTTAAGGCCACCTGGATGTTTATCTATGTCATCAGAGTCACCTGACGGGTATGGAGCCTTCTTGGAACTGTTGTAAGGACTGTGTTGTAGACCAGAGATGGAATGTGGCATATTTCTCCCCCTCTGTTGAGAGAGGGCTGTTCAAGTTTGACATAGATGGCCTCTTTGACCCCTCTTTCAAACCAGCAGTCCTCTCTGTGGACTTTGCTGTCTTCAAAAGAGTGGCTTCTGTCTTTTAAATGCAGATGGGCTGCTAAATCTAGTCCTCATCTAGTCTTCAAAGAAAAAAACAGAAAGTCCAGTTGCCTCTTGGAAATGCAGCTTTGGAACAAAAACTTAAACATACCAACAGTTAAAGCACTCTGTATACCATCATGTTTTAGCACTCATTCCAGCAGTCCCTTCCCCAGCCATGTATTTTGTCCCATATTTTCTGCTAAATTCAAAGCTAATGGCAAACTAGCACCAGATTTACAAGTATTGTTCCTCAGCATTTAGAGAACTGCTTCCACTTATTATAGTTGGGAATTGGGAATTTATGGTTCTCATCTTTTTTTTGTTCCAGTCAATGTAGATTGAAAGGGAAATAGCATGGCATTCGTGAGTGAAAATATTTCAAAGGGGACATACTGAAATGAATGCAAAACCTTGCAGATTATGGTATCATCAAAAAATAGTATATCCTTTACAATCATGTATTATGCTTACCAAAGGTAAAAAGTCTTTTTCATGCTCTCTTGATACCATGTAAGAAAATTCTTGGTCTTCACAGATCAAAATGTCTGATCTCTCAAGAGATTCATAAGGCAAAGATTCGACACTGTTTGTTCGATGAGGTAGTCTAGCAGCTGCATTAGAAACAGGAAGCATTCTGGATGGAAAGTATTTTGCTCTCTGGAGTTCCTCCTCATAATATTGAACAGTCCTGTCATATTTAGCTTGAACTGCTTTCATTTCTTCCTCATGCTTGTACTGCAGATCTTGCATTCTCCTGTAAATTTATTAGAAATAGTATGTTAGATCCAACAGAACGATTTTCATCTTAAAATCTGCAAAAATGTTTAGTGGCTGAAATCACACCCAGAAACTACATGAATGCAATATAATCCACAGCAAATTTAAATGTGATTTCCCTCTGTGCTATTCAAAAGGCATATATTACAAATGCTTCCACCACATGAAACTGACTTTTACAAAACATAAGGGAAAAAGCGAGAATAACTCTTTTCAAATTTCTTTCTGTTTGGCAACAATGTAGAAAAAAATAATCAAATCTCATTTACATTTAATAAAATATGGGAAATGGCTAGAAATTATAACAAGATTTTGAAGTACTTCAGCATTTAAAAAAAAATCAAAATCTAGTATTTATTAGGCTTTAAAAAAATCTTCATTTTAAAAAATCATATAAATTCTTACTTGTTTTCTGCATTTGTTATCTCAATCACTTGATGCTGCAATTGCTGCACAATATTGTCATATTTGCTCTGAGAAACCCAAGACGAAGCTTCCAAGGTAGTTCTAGTTTCTGCTAATTCTTTCTGTAGTTGCTTATTCCGAAGTTCCACTTTATTTAAAACCTTATTATAACTTTCCTGGAACTCCGCAAAGGAAGTACTTTTTGCCTTAAAGCATAGAAACACATTAGAATTTTTTTTTTGTTTAATGAAACTCAGTTACTTCTAAAGTTATTTTTCTTTGACCCCTCTTTCAAACCATCTGTTTTAGAGATTTAAAAAATTTCAAAATGATTCAGATATTTTGTGATTGACTAAAGTTCCAATGTCTGAATCATCATCTGACCTAATTAAATCTACAGACCAAAAGTTTCCCTTATTCATCTCAAATTAATACGAACTTCAAAACCACTTAGTAGATCAGTCGCAAATCAATGTGTTAAACATGTACCATATTTTTTGCTCCATAAGACACAATTTTTGTCTCCCAAAAGTGGCCAGAAATGCCTGTGCATCTTATGGAGCGAAAATTGCCGAATCCCCACCCACACACCGATCCCCATCCTTTGGCCATTTTTGGCCTCTGTATACCCCATTTTTGGCCTCTGTGTGCTCCATTTCAGCCTCCGTGCGTCCTGTTTTTTGGCCTATTCAGGCGATTCAGACCACTTCTACTTACTGATCACTGCCAAATGGCAGTGAGAATGGTGAATGGAGGCAAACGGCAGCCATGATAGATGGCAACGATTAGTGGTGATAGACAGTGGCAGCAATCCCCACCAAAAATGGGATGCGCAAAGACCAAAAATGGGGCACATGGAGGCAGCAATAGCAACAGCATCGATCAACGATTCCCGCTGCCTGAACAGCTGATTGGCGGTATTCTGGGAGATTTATCTAACCACCAATCAGCTGCTCATGCTAAATCAGGCTGCAATAATATGCTGAAGATGACCAGATTCTTTGGTATTTGCTGCAAGCATGCTAGCCAGATGAATACCAATGGATGCTGGGAGGCAGAGGCAAAAAAAAATGTCTTGTTTTCTTCCCCTAAACCTAATGTGCGTCTTATGGTACAGAGCATGTTATGGAACAAAAAAAACGGTATATTGTGTCTCAATTCAGATCCAAAACAATGAGACTGTCCCCTGATTGCTGAGGATACTCAAAAGCTCCTAATACTCCATTTAGTAAAAGCGATGATTAGTATTTGCTTCATATAAAAACTTAAATTAACCATAATGACTGCAATGAATCTAAAAATCTTATTATGGACAAAGCCAAACAGATGCATAAACATTAATTAACATAATTTGCATAAACACATAACTTATAACTGCTTGCCTTGAGCAAAAGAATTTCTTAATTGTCATTTCCGTTTTGTTTCTTCATTGTTACATGGGAAAATGATTAAAACTATTGGAGTTAGTTTCTGTATCCTAACTCATTAAAATTAATTTGCAAGAACTGCAATTTTTTTCTCAAATTCAAATAGTTCATAATGAATTTTCAAAAAAAAAATCCTGGTATAATTGTTAATTTTGTAAAAAGTATATATTTTTTATTCTGATGTTTTATTTGATACAAAAAAAGCTAAGTCTAGTTTCATTTTATGCCAGATAAAAAACATTTGTAAGGGCTCATTCTCTTATGGAGTCTCTGGAAAAATATTCTCACTTTATGTAGAGATCAAGAAGGCAGCACTGACACTATGAACTTGCACTGACATCTAGTGGTCATATTAAATAAAATACTTTATTTATTTCTTCAAAAAAATACTTCACAGAATATATTGAGAAACAAATTTCTTCATCAACTTTATACCCCACTATTACTCTCTACAGCAGATGCACACAGTAGTTTGTTTTTGGGGAGAAAAATTATCTAAACATCTTTAACTATGAATAAATGTTGCATAAAATTATACTTGTCTATACAACAAATCATCTAAGCAACTCAATGCATCAAAGGAAATAACAGAGTTCAATCAAAATATATTCTACCTTCTGCAGCTTCTCTGACAGATGGTGATTTTCTTGTCTGAGGGCTTCCAACTGAGACAGAACAGCCTTAAGAAATAAATTTATTTTTTTTAATTGTTAGTATAGATTAGATACAAGAAATAACTGGTCTCTTGACCATACACTTATCAAGCCATGTAGACTTTCGTATCATAAATTATTTCAAGTATGAGAAGCCAAACTTGCATATTCTGAAGTTATTAATTATATATAAATTTGAACAAGTGTTACCAAAAACAATAGTGTACAATAATGAAACCAATTAAACCCCAAGTCTCACATTACTATTTTTAACTGAACAAGTTGGAATACTATATTATAAAATATTGTAAAATTCAATTATTTTACCTTGTGCTCTATCGTTTTTTGCTCCACTTTTTCAATCTCTATTTTTAGTTGTTGCTCTAAACTTATAGTAGAACCCAAGGAAGAAGCAATTGTGATCTCACGTTGATGCAGTTCCTGTGTTAGCTGGGTAACCTCAAGCCTCATTCCTTCCAATTCTCTGCTGTGACTTTGCTCTTTATGGGATAGCTCTTCCTTCAGCTGGGCAGAATTGGATACAAATTTGCAGGTCAACATTTTTTGTGATAAATCATCAAGCATATTAAGTAATACCAATTAGCATAATTTCCTCCCATTACCTTGCTAAGGAATCATACTGCAGCAATGTTTCAGGAATCCATTTATTAAGTTACAGTTAAAACATTCCTGTCTGAAGTTGGAGTATTCATCTGGAATCCTTGTATTCAATCAAATATCATCTAATTGATGATTTCCTGTATTTTCTTTGAAACCAGCGAACAACAGTGTACAAATATGACCAAGTAAGGCTGCTTTTAGAAAACAGTTTGAATTGCTAAAGATCTGTAGCTTAGGATACAAATTCAACAAAAGAACAACCTCTTAATGCCATTTATAATAAATACCAGCAGCTCTTACAAAGTTGGAATGATGGGTTTAGTATAATGCTGTCAACCCTAAAATTCCGAGTATGGCTCAAAGAAACGATGGTATCTTAAGACAGTACTCTCAACTCCTCCAGATTTTATACATTATTCCTGCAGGACCATCATCCATCTTGGTCTGAGATAAATATTTCATATAGACTGTAAGAGAATGTGAGACAGAATGCTTACATTGCCATATGCAACTTTCAACAGGCAACTTAAGTTCAATTTAGATGAAACAGTCATTTTAATAAGCCAATCTGCTTATTACGAAGATCTATAAATTTAGTGACAGTTCTTTTGTACTTTATTTTTTCTTTCTTTAGGTTGATTCATATTCAAAATTTGTCTCAAGTTGAGAAAAAGAAAAACAAAAGACAAATATACCAGTAAAAATAACATAGCATTTGATAGAAGGTATCAGGTGATATCTAACACAAAACTGTCCTTAACTACATTTCTAAGCATACTCTCTCAACTTCCATTTAATTTCAAGCTGCTGCTTTACATTACTGACATCTTATTGTGCACAGATACGCTCAGTTTTTCTTTTTAGCCAAGTCCAGATGACTTTCTCTGTCTGCAATTCCTTGCATTCAACTATTCTTCTTAAATTTTGGAAATTCTGCTAAAATTATAATAAAGATACAAGACATAAGGGAAGTTCTTGTAATTTTTTTAGAAATATTCTACAATAGGCACCTTAGACAGTCCAAGATATAAACAGACATTAGTCTGTACGTTCTATAGCTATCTAACTTTACTTACATAACCGGAAATGGAGAATGAGCTATTTTCCATAAATAATTTACTTTTAAAATGGAAAGGTCATCTTGCAGCCATGAAGATTACAATAATGGAAGCAGTGAGTATTGAAGTTGCAAAGAAAATAATCTTAAATTCTGGATCATCTTCTTCAATATAATTCATCCTTCCTCTTTCAGTACCCTTTAATGATAAATTGTTTCTATGTCTACATTTCCACAAAGTAAGAAATTCCATATTGTCCCAATCAGTTTTAATGATATCTAAATTGGGTATTTTAATGTATTTATTTGTACATGAGATCCACACTTTTTTTATCTCGGTCTTGGCTTTGCACAGCTGTTCTTCATTTAGTCGAAGGTCCAGTAACTTCTCCATTTGCTCTTCAGATGTCTGGGTGCACTTTCCATCTGGAGATCCCAAGCTACATGCAAGATACATGCAAAAATCAAAAAGATACAGAAAGATACATGCAAAAATCAAAAGCAAGTAATTTGTAAGCAGCATAATACCAAATTTAACAAATCCAACATATTTTTGTTTCATAAGGTTTCATTCATCTGAACTTTGATACATATCTATTTCACCCACCACTAAGATTAACAGAAGAAAATAAAAATGCGTAAATGGCCACTGAAGATATATATCATGATTTCTATATTTTATTTTTTAAAATGAAGAAATTTTTGAGGTCTTGTACCTGCCCTCAAGTTGAATCACTTCAGCACCATCAAACTGCTGGCATAAATGTTCCTCTAATTCTGTTCCACCATCATAGTTTCCTTTGGCTCCTGTAGTCTTTTGCAGCTGCCTAGATAAAACAATTTAATGCTTGAAGCCTTCTGAAAAACAAATACTATTATATCAGTTGTACAGGGATGCATTTCTGTAGACACTCATGACATAGATGAAGATGGCAATGTGTCTTTAAAATAACTTTAAATATTTATCAAAATTATAATAAAATAAATTCTACCACAATACTGCATCAGTAGATATTATCAGTCAATGACATGATAACATAACCTCTTACCAATCATCTTTTCAAATTATTATCTTAACCTTAATTGTCACTGGTCTTCCTAATATTGGAACACTGATTTAAAACAGTTTATTAGAACATTAAGAGAGCTGGTTTGGTTTAGAGATTAGAGTTTGGATTAGAGCAGGAAAACCTGAGTTCCAGTCCTGCCTTATGAAGGTATCTGGGTGACATAGAGCCATTCAGTCTCTCGTTAATTGTGCATGTAGTTGTTGAGAAACAAAAGTGATTTGAAGTAAAACACACACACACACACACACCAAGTGAGGTAGGATATTACTTTTTAAAATGAGGTGGGTGGGTGGATGAATCTCTGGGCCTAATTTTAAGGAAAGGGGAAAATGGGGAGAATTACAAAGGATCGAGAAGTGGAAAGAGTGATCCCCTCTAGGCTTTTGGTAAGAGAAATATTCCCTTTTCTTAGTCGACTCATTGGCAGGACAAGAGAGAAAAAGAAACCATATGAAAAGATGCTCATGCTACCTACTGGTTCCAGTCTTATCTCCTTTTGGCAGCAGTTCACAACAAATTTAGGAAAGATGATGAGCTTTAACAATACTGGAAACTTAATGAATTCAGTTAGGTTGAAATTTCACGCATGCACTTGGCAGCAACACACATTCTTACCACAGCAAAAACAGAGTCTCAGAAATGTGATTCACAATGCATAAACTAGCTGAACTGAGAAGTTCAAATCTAGAGAAACTCAACAGCCAGAGGCACATTTTCACATTATAATAATGCACAAATACATTTTGATAACTTTATTTTATTTTATTTGATAACTTTATCTTGCTCTACAAGAATATTAAGAAAAAGTTCAATTTGCCAAATAAAATTATACTAATTTTCTATAAAAACTGTTGGCTTACTGACTTCTCCCATACAGGCAACAGTTTTATTGACAATCAACATAAAGGAAATCCATCTGTTTTCCTACTAAAAGAAATATGAAAATATTTTAAATTATGTTATAAATCTATGTAATCATATTTTCCCTTCCTAATTTAAGAATAATGATAATGCACAGCAAACTAAGTTCAATGTTTTCCTCAATATTTGGTGATATACCTGATAAAAGCTTCTTTCACATTCAGAGTTTCAGTCAGCTTCGACAATTCTTTCTGTAATTGTTCATGATAAATCTGTAAATTCGTGATGAAGTCCTCCTGAGACAGCAGAGTGGCCCTGAGCTCCATCTTTTCATCATGAAGAACCTTCAAGGGAAAAAATGAAACTCAATCAGAAATAAATATAACGTATGGGATTAAATTTACCTTTCAATAGAGAATACAATCCCTTTCTTACCAAACCATGTTTCCTACTTAGCCTCAATAGAATACTCGAAACAAAGTGGCTAAATAATAACAACCCAAGTAATTACTATTACACACTATATATTTATTCAGCTTCCAACCAATTCATTCACACACCTCCAGAGAGTTCCGGGAAAGTTTCAGCTCGTGTAGAAGCTTTTGTTTTTCTGCCAGAATCTTCTGGTTAGTATCAGTCAAATCATCTACTCTTATGTTCAGCCTCTCCAGTTCCAATTCATTGGCACAAATAGTGTCATTGGCTCTTTCCAACTTGCTGGCTAAATGATGGATTTCAGATTGGCTTGCTAGTTCCACCGATTCAAACATTTGCTTCCTGCTGCACAGTTGAGTCTATAAAGTAGAAAGCATTATTCTGTTAAAATTAAGCAATATCTTTCAAGACTAAAAATTAAATTGGATGCAAATGTTACATGTCATTCTATTTTCCAACGTGAGAGGATTTTTTTCCCAAAGCTTATAATCTATTGTAGAAATAAGGAATTGTGGCAAGAAAAATTTCTCAGAGCTACTCAAAATATATTTAACTCTATCAGATCTTTAGCCATCCACATCCAATTAAGAACATCATTCTATTAGGCCAAGGAGAAAATTGACCATCTTCAAGTTCCATTATCTGCAACTCAGTTTTGGTTCTTAAAAGAAAAGTTCAAAAAATGAATCTCAAAGATTGATTCTAAGAAGTGTTTTGAGAATTTCTGAAATGAAGGATGGCATCAGGTATTTTTCTCGGCTTCCTGTCCATGAGATATTCAAGTGTCTCCAAAGCAAGCAGAACAAAAGTCCAACTCAAACTAGAAAAAGGGTTATTATCCCTGTAAAGGATTCGATATCAGGCATAATGAGACATCTGAGGCAACATTCTTTATTTTTACATGTGAGCAGTACTGTAGATAAGAACTGATATATATTCTGGCTGATTATTGCAAACAGCCAAAATTTCTGGATTATTTCAAAAATAAAAGTTATTGTTACAGGATTTATTTTAAAGGCAGGAATATCGCATACCATTTTTTATTCTTGCTCACAAATTTACATTTTTTTCCTCACACTCTTCATCTTTCAGTTCTACTGCAAAACTGAGAAAAGCAATGTGCTTGGGCTGCAGAACAAGCAATCAGAATTTAATACAGCACAGAAGGCTGACATGGCTGTGATCTGTCAAAACAGTAGAAGTTGGGAGAGCACATATGTGAGCTGTAACAAGCTAAAAAATATTATTGACAAATTTTCATTTTATTACCTATTAGTGTTGACCATGACACCAAGTTTTATGGGGGAAAACTTTTTAAGATTTTCAAAAGCAAATATTACAGAAGTACATTTAACACTTTTTTGTCACTGACTTAACAAGTCAAGCAAAACACAGTTTGCAGAAATTTCTAAGATTTCTGTTAAAATAAATTGTCGAGGTCAACTTACAATCCTCTGACCTCAACACATCTTCTCAGGAAAAACTGTTTGCTCACAAAACATCTAGAAGGCCAAAACATGCCAATATGCTGAGGAAAGATACTGGAATGACATAAGCAGACTCTGAGAAAGCAAAATAAAGTAACTCCCTAGAAAGAAATAGAAAGTTCTCTCTTCATGAAATACTGCCTTTTTCTTCTTTCAAAACCCAACTGTCTTTGAAGTCTTCGCTCCAATACCTCATAGCTACATCCTACTGATCTCACTGACTTTATACACACATGTGTTATATACATGAAATACGTAGTTGCTCTTCCCAATCACATATATATTTTGCATAAGTCTGTAAATACAAACAGTAACCCCATCTTTCTTTAGACTTGTCAACAAAACAAATTTTGTACTTCAATGTATCGTGTCCCTAAAATATTCTACATTAACATTTGCTTTACCCAAATTTGCATCAGTGATCTCTGATTCCCCAACACTATTTTTAAAGAGCACTGAATGCATCTGTTTTGCCGGACAGCCTGAATAGTTCATTATCAGCAGAGTTCTACAGTGTAATTTTGTGTGTGTATGTGTGTGAAAATCTATCAAAGTAAAAGTAAATAAATAATCAATTCTCTGCTGGGGAAGCAAATATTTTTCTGGAGAACCTTCATTATTAATCTTCATGACTACAAACATTCCAGAAACATTAATGTGGCAAATACACAGCTACACTTGAAAATAAAAATTTAATTTATTATTTTTCTATTATCTTGTCATTAACAGAAGTATACCAGGCAAAGTTCTCTGAAACCCAGTTTTAAAAGGCTGAACCATCAAGAACTTAGGCAAAACTTCAACAAGGCATTTGTTTTAAAAAGAAACACTTTTTCCCAAGCCATTCTGTCAGCATCTATCTTTTGCAAAGCCACTATCAGTGTCAGCTTCAATGCCATCACAGACAATTTCTGCCATGAAGAACTTCTATTCAAAGGCAGTTCTGTAGTCTATTAACTGGAAAATTCCCAGCAAGAGCTTCTTAGCTGGTCACAGCAAGTTTTTTCACAGATGGAACTTCATCTGTTAAACTAAACCACAGTAGCCTTAAGCCAAATATCGATAACTGTGAAAGTCTGTTTTTAACCTCATGAGAAATAAACAATAGAACTCAGAATATTTCGGTTATATACCACATGCATATTTTGTAAGATACCTATATTATTTATGAAAATCATCATTTACATCTATCACCTATACTGCAGCACACTATCAGACATTTAATTGCTACAAAGCCTTTAACAAAATAATTTTATAATTATACAATTTGTTTTCTCACCCAAAACATTGTTTTTGAATTTAATAGTAAAAAGGACCAGTGCCTATTAGTTACTGAACAGATTTTAGATTATTTCCTGACTATATGCACAGTGGTGCTTGGAAGTTTATCAACCTTTTTGAATTTTCCATATGTCTACATAAATATGACCTAGAACATGATTCTATTGTCTACACAAATAATAAAGCTAGATCTAGAGAACCCAATTAAACAAATGAGTCAAAACATTATTTGAGGAATATATTTGAGGAAAATGACCCAAAGCTGTGTACTTATAAGCACCACTTTACATACTGAACAGGACAGGATTATCCCACAATGGTTGCCTGAATAAACACTTATGATTGCCATAAATTATTTCCCGGTCTTCCTGGCAAACAATTCAAATTAACTGTACCTGAACTAGCTCAGACTTCTCAGCTAAAGCCTTCCTCTGTGCTTCCAATGAAGCAACTTGCTGCTGGTACTGAAGGCGTTGCTTTTCCCAATCTAAAGACTTTTCATGGAACTCCTAGAAAAGATAATGACTATTTATTTACAATCAGGATGCTTAACAGTATTCTGGAGTTCCTTACAATATTAAATTAAATTCTAATATTAAGTTATTGGATATTATTGATGACATAGACTTAACAGTTGTTTTTAAGGAATTAATATTCTGCTTTCCAAAGAAACATTATAAGTAGCATATACCTTGCAAGTATGGCATACCAAAATCTGCTTCAGAAACAATGCAGAAGAATTAATGACAGAAAGATTAAGAACAATTTGGATATAAGAGTGGATGCTGCTGAAGAACAGAAAGCTCTTGAGGTTAGAAAGATATAAACTGATAGTTGAGTGGCATGGATATTTGTGATAACATGGATCTAAGAAGCAGGTGGCTGATCTCACAAACATAAGGACTCTATTTCTTCAGGCACAATAGAATCAAACTGTTCCCAGACAACTGGGCAAGACTGTACCTCTGTCATCTCCCCGGGACCTATACCAAAGTTAGAATCCAAAGTTAGTTAGTGGATTCTAACTTATATGTAGGAAACATAAGAAAAAAGAACATGTTGGTGGAGGATCATGATTAAATATACTTTTTTTAACTGAGCAATTATGCAAAACTAAGAATCATTAATTTCAATTGGACTTTTACTGAGGTAAAGGTCTCATACTTCCAAATTTAAAATAAAGATCTTGAGATTTTTCCAAACCTATTCACATCTATTTGAATGTATAAATTCTGACCAAGACAATTTTTCCACCTACCTCTAATTTCTTGGTCAGAATCTTTATTTCAGACTGATCCTCCTCTTGGCTCTTGGAAGATTGCCTAGTTCCTTTTAATTGTTTCTTCATCAATTTTTCATAACTTCTCTTCAACCTAGCCAGCTGGAAAAAAATAGTTTTGACAGCATAAATACTAAAATAAATTTTTAAAACACCTAGTCTATTTTCAATGAATAGAAAATTCATACTTATAAATTAAATTGAGAACTATGAATATTTCTGAAATGTTGCAAAAACTAACACTGACAGTCAAGAGTTCTTATTATGATTTTGTTTCACTGAAATGTCCTTATCATAACAAGTGCAAATTAACCATCTTTCATTGAAAATACAGTAAAGAAAGTAAAGATCTGAAAATTCCAAACTGAACTATCAAATCAAGCATAAACAAAAGATCAGGAAAAGAGAATAGAAATTGAACAAGATAAGTTTAAAAGTTTTTAAAAAGTAAATAAGCAATCTTGCCAATAAACTGAATAATGTTATATTTCACTTCAAACAGTATATATACTTCTCTAAGATAAGGATTTTGAATAAAATCAAATTAGCCTGCTCTAAAACAGTTACACTGTTGATGGAAAAGAAGGAAGTGGGCATTGCACAAGGATTTCATTTTTATCGTACAGATCAATAAGCATAAACAACCAATAGCAACTTGGGATACTACAAATAGAGATATAATTATTCTTATAAGTGAAAAAGGGCGTTGGTACTTACCTGATACGCCCGTTCTCTTTGAGCTGTGAAGAGCATCCAGTAGTAGTGGGAGGTGCTTAGCTCCCGCAATTACAGGCTTGAGCTGTGATTTGTGGAACGCCTCTCCTCCACCACGTGACTCCTCAGCGTTCCCCAGTTTTGGCGAAGACGAGGGAAAAAAAAGTGCTCTCATCCGCACATACAAAAAAGTTCATTGGCCGAAACAGGACCCCACCAGACGGAAAAAAAGGGTGGGGCTGGATGCTCTTCACAGCTCAAAGAGAACGGGCGTATCAGGTAAGTACCAACGCCCTTTCTCCTATGAGCGTTCAGAGCATCCAGTAGTGGGACACTACCAAGCTTGGCCTGTCCTATGGGAGGGACTCCGTCTGGTCTGGAATCTCCTCCTGATCTCTGTGACCACCGTTGCAGAACTCTTCTGCCAAAGGAAGCCTCAGCAGAAGCAAACACATCAATTTTGTAGTGTCTAATGAAGGGCGATGGGGAAGCCCAAGCCGCGGCCTGACAGATTTCAGTTATTGATGCCTGTGTGGCCCATGCTGCCGAAGTTGCTGCATTCTTGTTGAAATGAGCTGTTATGCCCCTAGGCACCTGCAGAGATTGGGCCTGGTATGTTTTGCTATTGCCGCCTGTATCCAACTGCCTATCGTAGATGGTGAAACCTTGCAACCCTGAGAATTTGGCTGAAAGGGAACACAAATAATGCCTCCTGATTTCCTGAAAGCTGCTGTACGCTTGATATAGATTTGCAGGGCACGCCTCACATCAAGCTTATGCCATTGTCTTTCCATCCCTGTGATGGTCTGGGACAAAAAATTTGGAAGAATAAGCTCTTGAGCTCGATGAAAAACCGAATTGACCTTGGCATAAATGTGGATCGGGACGAGGACCACACGATCAGCATGAAAAACGCAGAGATCTTGTCTGACAGACAGGGTTGCAATTTCCGAGATACGACGAGCGAAGTGATTGCTACCAGGAAAACTACTTTGTACGTGAGAAATTGGAGACTTGACGATTTCAAAGGTTCGAAAGGACCTTTAGTGAGAGCAACAAGGACCTTGTTAAGGTCCCAGGAGGGATAACGGTGCACTGCTGGGGCGTAAGTTGGTGGCTCCTCAAGGAAGGATCTTATGTGTGGGTGATGTGAAAGAGGAACTGAGACCCTTGTGATCGAGAATTGATGCCAAGGCCGCCACCTGCCTTTTTAACGTATTAGGTGACAACCCTTATCAAGTCCCTCCTGTAAAACTCTAGAAACCTGGGCGACAGAGGGAGGGGCAGGATCTATTTGAAGTTTACTACACCTTTTGGAGAAAGTTGACCATGTGGCATTGTAAATGCGAATTGTGAGGGGCATCTGGCGGCTAAAATAGTGTCAATAACTCTGTTAGAGAGCTTTTCGCTCTTCAAACCACTCCGCTCAACCTCGAGACGGTCAATTGTAACCATTGAGATCCGTCGAATGTTGAAGAGGGCCCCTGAGTTAATGAGATTCTGTCTGAATGGATTCTCCAGGGGGGGCTACTGAGAGACTGCGGAGGTCCGCAAACCATGGCCGTCTGAGCCAATAAGGCGCAACTAGAAGTAATTCCGCTCTCTCGTCTAGTAACTTCTGGAATGACTTTGGGAACCAGCAGAAGTGGAGGGAAGGCATACAGGAGCCCCGGGGACCAATGGCAGAGAAGCGATTTGTAATTTTCTGGCCCTTGGGTGGGTACCTGGAAAGAAAT
>BHFT01077391.1:0-13068 GCA_004320025.1 Laticauda laticaudata
AAGACCACGAGATCTATTGTTTGCATCGGGGTGATGTAGTGAATTTTTTTAGGGCATGGCCAACTTTAGGAATGTCGACTAGGTCGAAAAGACCCTGGGAGAGCCACGAATGGCAAGGACTGACGCGGAGAATACGAAAGCGGACTTCATTGATCTGTTAGACGACATAGTTAGGCACACACGAGATAGAATATATAAATTAAATTAGAGAAAAATAAGTTAGATATATGAGGGCGGGTAGGGAAAAAGTCAATAACACTTTGTTCAAATGACTAATGGTTTGTTTGAAATGATAGACAGGAAACTAGGACTGCGGAGTGGGGAGGGTGGTGATACAAGATCTTACACGGAGGCAGATTTTAAAGGATTAACCAATTGCACTGAAAGAGTTATAAAAATGGAGGACTTTGTAAGCCCGGACTTTAAGACCCCAATGGAGCAGCCCGATCGGAGTTTAGCCCATAGTGATTGTGGCAAAGTCCGGTTGGTTTTTTGATTCAGCACATTTGATTCAGAGTCTATGAATTGGTGAGTGTTGTAGGAATCGATTGAATGCGTCAAGTAATTGGTCAAGGGCCCAGATATTGGTAAATACTGTGTTGGTAATTGACCCGAGCTTCCCGAGATTATAACACCTGAGCCGCATCTGAAAAGGCACTGGCAAGGCTACTAAACGGTGTCAAGATGGCTATTCGAAAAGCAGACAATGCATTATGCATTGTATTTTTTGCGATCACCCAAAGAATGATCTGACATTGTACTGCAGATATACCTCGATGCAAGTGTTTGACTTAAAGACATAAATACACGAAAGATCTACATTAGGTCGATACTTCAGGCTGGTTATTATTGGGATTTTTAGCATTGGATTGGATGCGAGATCTATTTGTTAGACAGAAACATCTAAGTTTTTGGGGTCCAGACAATGGAGGGCTGAAATTCCTCATGTTATTGTCTTTGATCTTCTTACAACTCGCACGCTTACAGATTAGTTTTGTAAAATATAAGCAATTAAATTACTATGTGATATGGGAAATATAAATGTAAAAAGATCCTATTGTTGCATATCTGTACGAAAAGATAACCAGGGCAGCAATATAGATTGGCTTCAAAGGGTAATGGCTGTTAATATAAGGAAACGTGCAGCAAGTTCAACACAGAGGAATTTGAATGAATAGTTTAGAATGTGGAGACAAGAATGTGGTGCAAAGTAAAGGATGATTAGCTAAAGAATATGTTATATGGTCAGTTTAAAAACATTATTAGCAGATCATTTTACAAAGGCTCAAGGCTCTATATAAAAATAGAGGGCCATGCTGGTGGCACAGATATGGACTTAGATGTAAGGTGGTATATATTTTTACCAAGAAGGGGAGAAATGTTAGGAATAGTGTAGTCACCTAAAGATTTTGGGCTTAAAAATATTAAAACAGAATAGAAACATTTTTTAGTATATCCTCTTTAATGCGGAATGCCAAGAGATGCAATTGGGTGTGGGTTTTCTCAAATGGCCCTTAAGATGAAGCCAAGTAACCTGGAATTCTGTTTAGTCACACTGGAGTCCTCATGAAGAAGAAGAGAGTGTGTCCTTTATTCCTTCTGGTTGGGACCAGTAGTTTGCTCCTTGCTGCTCCATTTTTCCTAATTGACTGCATATTAACTTGGTTTTAATGTAAGTCTGAATACTTAAATGTTTTTGACCCAACTGACTTTATTCCTGGTGGAATATGTCCTGGATTGAAAAACTGACTTGATTAACCTCTGAATGGGTACTTTTTGGACTGCCCTTAATTTTGGACTTTTCGCCTTAAACCTTTCTCCTCTGGAAGTAAAAACCTTTACATGTGCAGTGTGATCTGGATGTGGTAATTATTCCAACCTCACCTTTCTCTATACATCTCCCTGTATCGTGCTATGTCTCCTAACACAGCGGAATTACACCGTCAACACAACTGTCTTGGTCGGTCGATCCTCCGCCTCTCACTTGCGTTCGGTCCGCCACCCCCCTTCGTCCCCGGTCCCTCGCCCCTGCCCACCCGCCACCCCCACACACCCACCCCCTTTTCGGGCCCACCTCTGCACCCCCACTCCACCCTCTCAGCCCGCGCCACCACGCACCACCCACCTCGCCCCTTCGCGCACGGCACGACAATCTCGGCCTGTCTCTCCCCCTACACCGCCTCTCGCCTTCCGCCACCACGCCTCCCCCTCCCACATCTTTTTGGTTGGTGCTTGGTTCCTTGGAGTGGGGTTTTACAGGACCAATTGCCCATATGACTGGTCCAACTTCCGGAACCTCGTGTCTTTGCCGTTCAATGCACAAATTGGGCAT
The DNA here is from genome assembly GCA_004320025.1 of Laticauda laticaudata. Taxonomy (NCBI): domain Eukaryota; kingdom Metazoa; phylum Chordata; class Lepidosauria; order Squamata; family Elapidae; genus Laticauda; species Laticauda laticaudata. The sequence goes on from BHFT01077391.1 coordinate 2,333, forward strand.
GGTCAGAACTCTATTTTCCTGTCGGCACCACTGGAGTTTGGCCGCGTTTGCAGGGATTTTATTGAAGCAAGATCTAAACATCGGAAAATGGTTTAATCTGGCCTTTTCTACTTCCCCCATCTGGGCTGCCACTTGGTGGCTTTTTGCGAAAAAGAGACATTAAGGGGAGCTACATTTGTGTTGGTGATTACGTGCTAGTTGAAAGCAATCACATGTGGGAGGAATTGGTGACCCGCGTTGCTTCCCTCGCATCCCTGAAACTGATTGGAGGCAGTTCCCGTCCAAGCTGAAGATCTTTACAAAGTTTGGACCTTGGCACAGGGCCTACAATCGTGTTTCCACGATTTGTGCAGGGGACGAAGGTTGGAAAACAGCTTTCTGGACGACAGTTAAAGGGCAAATTTTTTGTGAGTTACCGTGATGCCTTTGGGATTAACCACTGCCCAAGCTTCTGTTCATATACCGCATATTTCATGCATGATGTTTTCCATGATTTGTTGGATTCAATTCGTGTCTTTATTTAAGTGACAATTTTTGATTTACTCTCAGACTCCCTGCAAGAAGACATTGGCAAGCATGTGCGGCTAGGTTGTTGCAAAAAATTTTGTATTTGGATTAACCACCTGTTTGCTAAACATCTGAGAAGTGCCAGTTTGGCACAAACGCATGTTTAATTGACTTTCTTGGGACATTGGTTATTTCACCTGCCGGAAATGGTGAAATGGACCCGAAAAATTCAATCGTTGGCAGGAGTGGGAACCTCCATAGCGGTTAATGGATTATGTAGTTAATGACTGTTGGGGTTTGCAAACTATCTTACCACATATTTATTCTCCGCTTTTGCTGCCTTGAGTGCTCCTCTTTCTAATCTGCCTCAAGAAGGGGAGAAATTCCATTCGGGTGCTGAGGAAGCCAGGCAGCCTTTTTCAAGGCGGTTGAAAGTCTCACCTTTGCTTCTGAGCCTATCCTCAAACACCCTGATCCAGGCCAGCCATTTGTGGTGGAAACAGATGCTTCCGATATGGCTGTTGGTGCGGTGCTCCTCCAAGCCTATCCTCCCATAGGCACCTTGTTCCCATGCGCTTATTATTCCTGGAAGTTGTTGGCTCCAGAGAGCAACTATACGATTTGGGACAAGGTGCTATTGGTGGTTACGGTCACTTTTGAGACATGGCAGCATCACCTGGAGGGGGCTCATCACCAAATCAAGGTTTGGACAGATCATCGCAATTTTGAATACCTACGTACAGCTCAGGCATTGAACCAGCGTCAGGTACGATGGTCCTTATTATTTGCTTGATTCGATTTCCGGGTGACCTATGTTCCGAGTGAAGGGAATCAATGTGACGACACCCTATTTTGGAAGCCTGAGTATACCTGAAGGGAGGATAAAATCTTGCCCTGGACGGTGATTATGTTAGAGCAGTTTGCTGCCACCAAGGAACCTGTGGCTTATTGTCTCTCCCTGCCATGGACGTTGCGTATCCATCCTGTTTTTCACTGTTCCCTGTTAGTCCCTGCCTCGGCCAATAGTCCGCATAGACCGGCTCCATCATTGCCAGCCCCAGTAGCCTCTCTGGGAGGGGAGGAGTACAAAGTGGATAGCATTCGAGATTCACGCCAGTTGCGGGGCCGATTTCAGTATTTGGTGGCATGGAAAGGTTATGGACCAGAGGACTTCACCTGGGCCGATGCCACTGATGTTCATGCTCTTTGTTTGGTCCAGGACTTTCACGTTCTGTTTCCTCAAAGTCCTTGTTCGCCTGGTCCTGGGGGAGGGGGCCCTACAGGGGGGCATAGTATCCCCCATCTCCTCCATCTCAGTGGAGACTGAAGAAGAGAAGGAACAGCCAATAGGGAGTGGGAGTGTTGCTCCAGAGGAGGTGGAGGAGGCTGGGGAAGGGCAGAGGCCGGCTGAGCAGTCAGAGAAGGATCCAGGCCCATCCCTATCCATCCTAGGTCACGCAGGGAGAAGAGGATCAGGGAAAAGTGACGTCTACTCAAGAGGAGATTACCATGATCCTCCTCGTGGCTTGCAGGTGGGAGCTATGCATATAAGCTTGCAATTGCGCAGTTAGAATTTGTAGGAGTCAATTTAGTGTTCACCTTGAAAGAGGTTTATCTTTGCTGGCGTTCTTCCCATGGACTTTTCTCAGTTATTTTCCTGGAGTTTATGATAAGTTATCTTGGCTTGCTTCGGAACTCTCATCAATGCAGTTTGTTTTGGTTTTCTGTTTGCCTCATTATTTACTTTTGTTACTTTAAACTATGCCTGATAAAACAGTGAAGTTTAAGTTGAAGGCCTTACCAGACTTTAATGTATGTTTTGGGTTATTTTGAGAGACTACAGGTCATCACACTTTCCCTCTATTCTACTATATGGCTTGGCTGATGCTGTATTTGGGAGAAACACAGGCAACAGAAAGAGAAGATAGCTAGCATATTATTTATTTATTTTCTCATTTGGATCATTGATCTCAAATGCAACAGAATATTTAACTTTTCTAAAAAAAAAATTCTGCCCTTACTGTTGGAAATCTTCCCAGGCTACCAAATAATGATAAAAAATAGCAAAATTGAATCTGATTCCTTCCTTTTGATACTCCCTCTTAATAGAAAATTGAGTTTTCACCTCAAATCTTCATAATCACCAAATGAGCTTTTTATTTCTTTCTCCAGGCTGGCTCCTATCTCCTACTGTTTAAACAAAAATATATTCTGGAGAACATTTGATTCTAGTAAACAAATTAGTCCTTCCATTATTATTAATGAATGACAGGCAAGCTCACTTCCATGGGCTCCAACATTTTCCATGTTGATAATGTGATTTCCATTCTGGTCAGGTTAGAAGCAGTCTTGCTGAAATACCGGTATTGATCAAAATGGTAGGTGAGAATGGAATTTAACTTTCTCAATTTGCTGTAGTGAAATACAACTTAGCCAGAAATGATTATTCAGAATTATAGGTCATATGGCATTTATAATAATTTCTTTAAATAATATATGCAAATTGAGGATTTTTTTAGTGGGATCTGAACCACCAAATGGAATGAATTAAGTTAGATAAATATAATACTCTGAGCTATGTTGCCTGCATCTGAAAATTGGAAATTTCAGCTGGTTCTAACAAGACTATTAATAAGCTAGAGAAATATATCATTGGAAAAAGCTATTTTAGCCATTGAGTCTAGGTCCTTGTTGTATGCATGAAGTACAGTTAAGCATCTCTGATAAATCAAGGTCCACATTTCATAATGGCAGTGTGTTCTACTAAAGGACAACCATTAGTTCTAGGGTTGAACTGTTTTTACCATTATGATTTTATCCCCATCTCAAATATATATGGAACTTAGACATGTGTCCATTTCCTATCAGGTGCTCTCCAGATGTGCCCAGACTAGAATTCTCATAATTCTCAACCAGGCTAGTTTCTGGTAGACAGGGAGATTACACGATACCACACATTCTCCATGGAAAAATACAAGTATAGTGTTCTTATGTCTCAGTGAGGTGTTGATAATTTGATATTGATAATTACTTTTGCCCAAGAGGAAGTCTTTCCACTTAGCCTTTTACTGTTGTTTGTTTATTTAAGATTAAAGCAATTTATACAGAGCTCTGCCTTTCTTTTATCTTTCTCTCCTGCCCCATTTTGGCTAAGAGAATCTGATCCAAAGTAATCTTGTGAGCTTTTATAACTGAATTCAGGCTGCAACTTGGTCTCTCATATAAGAGTTTAACTGCTGTTCCACCCTAGCTCACTACACTGAAGCCTTTTAAAATACTGGTAAACCAGAGTGGTAAGATGGTTAAAATACTGGATTTAATCTGTTTCAGAGAAAAGCAAAAAAGTGAAAAAAACAAACTTTAAAGAAAGGGGAAATTTCTAAATGTCCAAATGACCAAGTTAATACATTTTAATAAAAGTTATCTTATACCTCATAATTAATGATTACGGGTATTTGTCTTCTCACAGTATTAAATTATGATGGGAGAAATCATGTTGATGTCCTACTGACCCCTTGCTTCTCAGCAAATCTTCCAATAGGCTAGATTTCTAGTCTTCTGTGGAATTGACCTTAAAATTTTGGTCCACCTTATATGTTGCTCCTGATCCCTATTGCGTCTGCTTTTCACCTAGCTGTGGGGAAAGTTATTTTAGGTCCTATGGATATATTTGGGATGCCATATTATTTTAGCTCAGGTTGTACTTCCAGGAAGATCATTTGACTCATAGAATACTAGAAAGCCACATAAATTGTCTGGGACTAGTGTGTACATCTGAATGATGCTTCCTAATTACAATAGTGCACTGCTACAGATACATCACTGTATTGCCAAATAGTAAAATCTATACCAGACATTTTTGTAAGAATTCATCCACAAACATATTTCAAAGCTTGCCTTCCTTTGAAATGTTGGCTATTCATTTTTCACCTCATAACTTTTATATATAGTTTTTCAAATCAGTGAAAACCATATAATGAAATTGCAGACTCAGTGGTTTTTTTTACTCTGATTAATGGATCATAACTTTAATAATAACTGTTTGTAATGTTAGATTAATTAATTTCCCCAACATGTTACATTGGAAGTATAAGATTTCATAGAACAAAACCTCCCCACTTAGTGGAAAGACCACATTGCATTCAGGTTTCACTTTAGGACTTAATCACTGCAGGAAGTGGGGTTTTGGACTTCAGATCCTATTCAGCCAGGCTTGTGATGCTCTGCACTTTCTCAATGAATTTATTTCCTCAAAGAGACATTGAGTAATGATGGCTAGAGATTTTTGGCTGGAAAATCAATTAAAATTGTTTCTCATTGACTTTATACTAAACCTCCATATGATTTTCCTCCTTTTTCATCAGGATTTTGAATTTTAATGGAAACCCCCCTGATAGACTGTCCTTTTTACATGACTGGAGTGAAAATTATTTCAGATCAGATGAAAGAAAAGGAAAAGTTAGCTCAGCAGCTAACCCATTTCCTTTTCTCACACCAATAGTTTTTTCTTTTATGTTGATAAGAAATGAATATATCTGACAGCTATGCAAAAGGGGTATGATTATTCAGAAGATGGATATAATTTTATGTATGGCATAGTTCTAAAGAGGTTAAAGAGAAGATTAGAAGCAGTTCTGAAGGGGGAAAAGAATATGGGCACATTATTTTTTTTCATTTTCGTGCTCCAATAAATTGTCTTAATAATAATTTCTATCTCTACTCATAGTATGTTTAGTTTCAGTTTTGCTCATGATATTATAAAAACATTTTATTAAAAATTATAAAAAATATTATTTAAAAAGTTGGTTTCAGTTTTGTTCACCATATTATAAAAAAGATGTAGAGTCCCTGGAAAGAGTGCAGAAAAGAGCAACAAAGATGATTATGGACCTAGAGCCTAAACCTTCTGAAGAATGGTTGCAGGAATTGGATATTTTTAGTGAAAACAAGAACTAGGGAAACATGATAGCAGTGTTCAAATATTTGAGGGGCTGCCACAAAGAAGAAGGAGTCAACCTATTTTCAAACAATAATGTTTCTGGGAGGACAATTTAGTACAAGAAATCCAATCAAAGTGTTGTCTTATCTTGTCTTTTCTTTACCTTGGACATACCAAGCAGGAAAATGTGAACTACAAGGGCTAGTACAGTACAAAGAGGCCTTATGTGAATGATCTGTTAATGGATAGCAAAATTTTCTGCTTTCAAAAAGGAAAACAATTTATGCTTGCTTTCCCAGTGTGGGTAGTCAGGAGCAAAGAAGCAGGAAAATACACCAGTTAAGGATCATAATCATGTTCCAGACTACATAACAAGCCATCACCACGACCAATGTGGAAGGGGCTGAAATTGAAAGGAACTTCTTAAGAGGAATTATTTCTAAGAACTCCATTCCCCCAGTATTCTAGTTACCTCACCAGAAATTAAGCAGCTTAAGGATATACTACAGAAAAGTCCTTCATCTTTCCAAAGGTGTGATTTCAAAAGTTGAGTGTGGCATACAAAATGGCATATGACCAATGTGCAATATAATGCAACTGTTGCTTCTTGGATTTTGAAATTCTATCTGATACAGCCAAAAATTACAATTACTTTCTTAAGCCCCTGTCCCACTGTACCAACGGATGCAAAGAGGATGTAAAACGTGAAAAAACGTTGGAAAACGCGATGCATCCGTTGTGTACTCATTGCATATGTGTTTCATATGCTCTATCCTTTGAGCATCCGTCCACTGAGATTTCATCCACTCAAGAAGTTTTGAGCTGCACAAAACTTTGTGAACGGATGAACGGATGAACTTTCCGCTGTGTACGATGTAAATCTGTGACATACGAGCAACAAACATTCTATGTCCATTTATCATCCGGTAAACATCCGCTGTATCCTCTCTGCATCCTCTGGGCATCCCCTCAACTCACAACCGTTGCAGCTGAAAATGGAAAGAGGGAGGAAACAAAAGGTACACGGAACGTCTACACAGCATTAGTAGCATGGAAATAGAAAGGATGAGCAGTGAACAGTTTGCATCCTATATACATCCTCTAGGCTTCCTATGAACATCCGTTTAATATCCCCACTACATACTACCCATGTTTCTTTTCCATTCTGTTTATGCAAATTTTTGCCAGTTTTTGGAGAGGATGACAATGGATGGAGCACCCCCAAAATTTTGCTCGTCCGCTGTGTCCTTTTTGCATACGTTTTGCATCCGTCGGCCAGTGGGAACTAGCCTTTAATAGTCAAGTCATCTTACAGATTTATATTTTGCTTGTGACCTATTAATATCATAAGAGTTTTGCAGTTGTGCTATTACCACATCATGTATCCACTATTACTCTGTTATTTTCAGCCCTATTTCTTAAACCTATTGAGATTTTGTTCCTGTCTTCTAAAATATTATCAAATCCAGTTTTGTGTCATTTTGTGTGTTCCTGTGTAATGGATGAGTATCCTCAGTTGTCAAAGAATAGAGAACAGAAAGAAGGAACTCAAAGAATGTCAAAATGAAGTAGGAGTGAAATGGAGGGCTTGGTTAAATGACTGTTTAAAACCATAAATGGAAGGTAAAATTGTATAAAACCAGTCTAATATTCTAGCACATATAAATTCAAATCTTACATTCTCTTTGGCCTCCCTTGCAGAATATTGCATTTAGTTGAATATGCAAGATTTTCCAAATGAGGCAGCCTATTAAAAGCAATGGTTTTAATGATTAAATCCTGAATTAAATGATCACATAGTTTCTCTTTCTTGTTTATAAAATGAATTAAACATGGGTAGTATGTTGAATTTCCTATTTTTATATTCAGCAAAGTTTGGTGGGTAGTTGGATAGTTTGGTGACATATACCTGAAGTTTAAGTTATAATAAATATAACATTTACTTCAGAGCTAGGCAATTGATTTGGGCAATGCTCACATTTGGAATGTTGAGGCCTTATCAAAATGGCTGCTTTCCTGAATGCAAATACAATCCAAAATCAGACTGATGAGGCTATAGCCTGTTCTATAGGATCTGGGTAGGAGGAAGGGGGACAAGATTGGTTAAACTGAGTAAAAGACATGTTGGCATCACAATAGAAGTACAGTCCCTTTTGCACACATGCATTCCAAAAGAGTGGACCATTGCCATTTTTGTCATTCTGTTGAAAGCAACAAAATCCTGCAGACATTGCTTGACCTGGCCATGTTGTCCAATTCTATAGGGCATTTTATGGCAGGAGATGAGTATGTTGCTTAACAAATCATTATTTTGTAACCATCACCATTTTTATTTGTTATAAAATAAGAAATCAAGAAGGTGGATCAATTTCCTTTGTGGAAGGATTATGGCCTGTAGCACATTTTAACTGAGAAAAAGTGCTGGAAGAAGAAGTTGTTAGTGTACATAATTGAAGCTGCTTGTCTTCCTTCCTCTCTGTGTATTTTAAAGTAGCATCAGGGCAGAAATATTTTGGGATGAAAAGAAAAACACTGGCATTTAATTACTTGTCTCCCTTCCTCTCTTGGCATATGGACAAACTTCATGCAGATGCCTGGTTACTGAATATCAGAACATCAGTTGCTGAGCAACACAATTGCTATTGTCCTGAAACTTTGCTAGTGGGCTTCCTGTTAGGGCCTAAGGTTTGCTGTAGGAATAGGATTATATGCTCGATAAACCTGATCTGGGTCAGCAAGCCTTCTTGTACCTGATTTGTGGGGAAGAATAGGAGGCAGTCTCAAGTTTCATGAAATCAAAATTAAGTGTGCAATGCAAACACAGTTAAAAGAAAGAACACATAGAAAAGGAGTGTTCAGTTATTCCAGGTGTTTAAGTGAAGATTAGGAGTTGGAAAGGGAGGGAATAGGAGAGAAGGAAAGAGTTTCCCCACCCACTACATTACATTAAATACCGTATATACTCGCATATAAGCCAATCTCGTGTATAAGCCAACCCTTAAAAAACTGCCCCAAAATGAGGAATTTTGCAAAAACTCGCATATAAGCCCACCCCCAAATACCATGGTGTGTTGTTTGGGCTAATAACAAAAGAGTATCAATATGCAATGCACTGATGAAGGTTCATTATCAAAGTATTTGTGTAGGAAACAATATAAAGTTAATTACCTGGTATGTAAAGACTCTGATATTGTACGTGACGATCGCAAACACAAAAGCGGTCACGTGAATGACTAACCAATTACAGCATGTTATGATCCAGTGATAGAAAAAGCAAAATGGAGGCGCCCAGGGTAAAAAAAATGTGCTTAATTAGACATAATTATGTTGCATTTTATTTGAGATACAGTTAAAATTAATATTGAAATTGAGTTGTAGTTTGTCAGAATTAACTTTATTTAGTGCAATTTTATTAAATTTTTATTTAGTCTCAATGTTTATGGCTGTATGTATGATTTAATGGTAATGTTGATGATATTGCATGATCTGAGAAGTGGCGTCATGTCAGTTCGTTTGTGTGATTTATGCGCGTATAAGCTGACCCCCTAATTTGATAAAAAAAATTTGAGTTTTAGAGTTGGCTTATATGCGAGTATATACAGTAATCTAACAGGTACTTAGTCTTAATCTGTTTAACCATCCATTATAGATGAAAAAAGAACAGGCAGTTGTAACTAGCAAAGGGTATCTTCCTTTGCTTACTTTGTTGAGAGTAGATGGTAGTCCATCTTGAATCTTCAGCTCAACACTGCTCTTATTATATTTGCAAAGAAATAGAAATTACTTTTGATACAGAAGAGATTTTATAATAAATCAATCAGTCCATCCATTTTTATTTCAGAGATGAAAATGTAAGTAGTAACATAACTGACTGAATTAAGCTTCCTAGTCATTATAAGTTTACCATTTGTTAGTAATTCACATAGTTCTCATTTTTTTTGCTGTGTCCTAAAAAAGACAAAATATTTAAAAGGAGTAGAAACTTATAATTTTCTCATGTTATCTCTGGGGACAATTATATTATACATGAATTCACACACAGTGTTCATCATTTAACCCTTCACTCTGCACCCACAAATGTTCATCATTGCTTTTCTAAAATCATACATATTTACCAACTAATGTTAGTCCTTGCTGTTATGAAGAGGTAACAATAGTGATGCTATCAACCAGTGTGTTGCTTTCTGAATGACCTCTCTCATCCATTTTGAGCAAGAAATGCAAGGAACAGAAATATATGCTGTGTGTGTCTTTTAACTTTTGGCACCTGACAAGTGTCTTCTAAAATGTGATATATTTCCTCTTCTCACTTGTGACATTTATTTGAGGCATGGAATCTGAATTTAAAGCAGTGTTTTTCAAACTTGCCAACTTCAACTCCCAGAATTTGCTACTCATATTAAATTTGCCAGGTTTGGAAAACACTGATTTAAAGCAAAGGACCAAAGAGATCTATACAAATGTTGCAATGAGCTGTGCTTTTTAGCTTATTTGCTAGGGATGGAGTGGTAGACTGCCAAAAGCAGTATGCATCCTGCAAACTAGTTTTACAATATAATTCAGGGACATCTACATGTATCTGTGTGAAAAAAAAAACCTCAAGATTGCAGGTGCAATCAAATCCCCCTTTTTATCCCCCTTATCACCCTTGGATAGTCTCCTAATATGAAACAAGCTAAAATGCCAAGTTAATCACTGTATAGAAATATCTGCACCCAATAGAATAAAAATGGGATTAAATCAGAACTAAATAATAAAAGGATAGTAATTAATGTAGGTAAGCTTTGTTTATATATCTATATAAAGGATGCTTTTTGCTCAGGAAGAAACAGCAATCTGGATCCAAAATCTTCCAAACTTACGTATGATCTTGGAAACTTTGTGTATAAATTACATAAGCCATCTAGTTCATCCTGGTGCACTGAACACAGTCTTGCAGTTGATACTCAAGGAATTCTGGCAGTTAAATAACATATCATGCTTTTGCATAATAATGTTCTATAAATTATCTAAGAGATCTAAATGTCATCCAGGCAATTATTGTTGGCTTTACTTCATAGATGCAACCAGTCCACATAGCTACTACTTTTGAGGGCTTATTTTGTTTAAGTATTGTTTAATGTCTAAAATAATTTTATGACTTAAAGTCAAATCTGACACTGATTCCAAGTGAAACTGGAAACCAATCTCAAGGCTAGGTCACACTGGTTGACGGATGCAAAACATATGCAAAAAGGACACAGCGGACGAGCAAATTTTCCATCCATTGTTATCCGCTCTCAAAAGTGCC
>BHFT01077395.1:0-11073 GCA_004320025.1 Laticauda laticaudata
ATGTACATCGTACGCGGCGGAAAGTTCATCTGTTCACAAAGTTTTGTGCAGCTCAAAATTTCTTGCGCGGATGAAATCTCAGTGGAGAGATGAACGATGGATAGAATGTATGAAACATGTATGCAGTGAGTACACAACGGATGCATAGCGTTTTCCAACGGATGGCAAGCTTTTTTTTAAAGTTTTACATCCTCTTTGCATCCGTAAGTGCAGTGGGACAGGGCCTTAACAACTACATATGAAGTCTATTTTAGGGGAAGTTGGGTCAACCTTGAAACTTCACAGCTTAATGATGCAAGAGATATGAAGCATCAAAAGCTAGAAGGAATCAGTTTTTTTCTTCTTCATGACAAATCTACAGTCATTCTTTGCATCATCAGTCTCATGCTCTAAAAAGTTGGCTAGTGGCGAACTGGCCATTAGAATGACCTATCAAACACAAATAAGTCAGTAGGTCAGGGAAATGGAATCAATGAACATATTAGTGCTTTATTAAGGTAATTAACTTAGCAATCTGATCCCGATTGGCCAGATAGATGCTTTAGGAAGCTTGCAAGCAAAGAGTGCAATTGAAGGTTTCTTATGTAACTTCTCTTTGGTCATAATTCCATTATTTTAGATTGTGGTATTCTGTGGCACACCAGTTCAGTTTGTGTGCTCCATTTCCTTGAATATATCAAGCCAGGTAAGCTACAGATCAACATCATCTGATGGATAATTTCATAAATTGGTTGGTTGTGGTTATTTATAAAATTCTCTATCAGATGATGTCGACCTTGGCTTCTAGCCATTCCTTTAGTAATTGTTCAAAGTTACAGTTGCACTGAAAATTTTTTAGGACTGTTCCTGATACTTATGACCATTGTAGAATCCACATAGTTATATGATCACAAGTTCAGCAGTTATCAACCAGAATGTATTTGTGATGGTTGCAACATCCTGGGGTCAGGAAATTGCTATTGTAATCTTCCCTGCTGGATAAGCAAAGTCAATGGGGGAAGCCAGATTTTCCTAACAATGGCATGATTCACTTAACCACTGTAGTGCTTCACTTAACAACCATGCCAAAAATAGATAGTAAAATTGGGCAAGATTTACTTAAGAACCCCTTTGGTTAGGAACGGAAGTCCTGGTCCCAATTGTGATCACAAATCAAAGACTCTGTGTACTTTTGGCTTTGGAGGATAAATGAATTCAGTCCTTGAAGTTTGTAAAGCATTGTGTGAATACTACAAAGTGTTCTTGATTTAGCAACTCATGCCCAAGTAGACCCAGCCTTGTACAAAGCATAATGTAATCATTCGTTGGAAGGACAGGACCAGAGTGGGAAATCCTTTCTCCTTGGCCTTAGACCTTTCCATCATTTTATTTTAGTTCTTTAAATGCTGCAGCACAACCACAATTATTGACACATAGAATAATTCATACACATACTTCAATGGATGATTAGAACTGTGGAAAAAAACATTGATACCAATCTGCCTTCCATTGAGGACCTGTATACAGCATGAGTCAAAAAAAGTGCTGTGAAAATATCTACAGACCCCTCACATCCTGGACATAAATTGTTTCAACTCCTACCCTCAAAACCATGCTATAGGCCATTTCCCACCAGAACAACTAGACACAAGAAGTCCCCCCCCCCAAATGCCATCACTCTGCTAAACAACTAATTCCCACAACATTGTCAAATTACTTAGTAAGACTGCATTACTATTATTCTTTTCATCCTTCCTATTACCTATGTCTTATGACTATAACCGTATTGCTTGTATCTTTACATTTTATATTGTTTTTTTTCCTAGTATGTTCTGATTGTGTATTAGTAACGTATGTATGATTTGATTGCTTATAGTAACCTATGATTATCACTAAGTGTTGTATCTTATGATTCTTGAATGTATTTTATTTTATTTTTTGCTTTGTACATTGAGAGCATATGCAACAAAGACAAATTCTTTGTGTGTCCAATTACATTTGGCCAATAAAGAATTCTGTTCTGTTCTGTTCTGTTCTGTTCTGTTCTATTCTATTCTATTCTATTCTAATTTTCAACCATCAAATGTCAATGAAAACATTTTGCAGTCTGCCAAGTTCAATGAAACCCTAATTTATCAGGTCTTGGTTTATTGAATTTACATGATGGTATCATTGTACCTAATTTGTATATAGTAGAGATGTTATCACCCAAATGGCATAAATCACTCTAATGATGTACTTGGCTACTTATAGACTTTCTCCAGGACTCAAATCCTCAATTAATTTCCTACAATTCTGCATGCTGTTTACTACTTGCAAACAGGAGCATCCTACTTTGGACATATATTATGTGAAGACCCACCTGTGTAAAAAAGACTCCAATGCTGGGAAAAGTAGAAAGAAAGAGAATAAGAGGCAAGGTTGATGGACTTAGTTATGGTGGTGATGAGTGCATTGTTGGGAGATTTGAAAGAACATATAAGGAATGGATTGTCATGGAGAAAAAAAAGTGGTTTCTAGGAATAAAAAAAAAACTTGATGGCACATAATAAATCAATCAACCCAAAAATTTTGGCTATAACAGAACTAGAGAAATGGCAAACTTTATGGGAAAGAAACTATAGGTTAACAATGGCAACTTCTTATAAAGAAAATGTATATAAAATGTTTTATCGATGGCATTTATTATCTGATAGGTTAGCTAAAATGTTTAAAATTATGTCTAGCAAATGTTGAAAATATAATTTTAAAAATGGGCATATTTTATCATAAGCAGTGGACTTGTGTTAAAGCAAAAAAAATTTTGGGCAAAATACACAGATGGATAGAAAAAATAACAGAGAAACATGTATATGTTAAACATGAATTGTTTTATTTGGGATTATATCAGAAAAAATTGAAAAGAAAAGTATGTATTTAATATTACATACCTTGGCAGTAGCATGGATTATCTTTCCACAATATTGTAAAAATGAGGAAATACCGCAAGACGAAGAGATAATTAAGAAGATATTAGATTGTGCAGAAATGGATAGACTTGCATTGAAAATCAAACAGAAAGAAAACACAGAATATTATCAAACATGGAACTTATTTTACCAATGGTTGGGAAAAGGCAGTGGAGAGTAAGAAGGGAATTTGTATTGTTAAGCAATTTAAATACCCAGACAACACAATGTTTATTAAGCACTAAGAAATATAATAAATAGAAAATTAATAAAATTTATGTATTTTTTAAATAAATCAATCAACGCCTGCCAATCACATGCAGTTCTTAGGTCATGACAACTCTGCTAGTATCTGCAAGGACACACTGATACCTCTATCAGACTTATCTGGGTTGTTCAGTCAAAATCAATAGCCTCTGATAAAAAGGACTTCCCACATCTGATGCTTGCGAGAGGTTTTTTTTTCTGGCATATTTTCTATTTCTCAATAGAGTAAGCCCACAGTGGTGGGATACAATTTTTTTTACTACTGGTTCTGTGGGCGTGGTTTGGTGGGCGTGGCAGGGGAAGGACACTGCAAAATCTCCATTCCCTCCATTCCAGGGGTAAGGTTATTGCAAAATCCCCATTCCCTCCCCACCCCACTAACCTGCTTTCCAGCTCCATTCTCCTGTGCAGGGCAACCAAAGAAGACCCAGCCAATCAGCTGGGAGGCAGAGAATACAGGGGGACAAGGCCAGTCAGAGGTGGTATTTGCTGGTTCTCCAAACTACTCAAAATTTCCGCTACTGGTTCTCCAGAACTGGTCAGAACCTGCTGAATACCACCTCTGGAGTAAGGAGTGCAAAATACTTTTAATGAAATATGTGTAGCTTAATTAATCATAATAGATTGACTTTTTCAAGAAGGGAGCTGCCTCCCCCCCAATAAGTTATTTATGTAAATAGTTGGTTTTCAATACATTTGTTATTGATTTGATGAGGATTTATTCTTATTTAACTTCAGTAATAGAATCTGGGCCTCAGGCAGATTAAAGTAAGAGAGCAATTTGTTTTAATAGCTGGGAAACATCTTTTTTTATAATAGGTAGTTGGTTGGTTTAATAATAATAGTAGAAGTTAACAATATTTATTGCTTTTATCCCATTTTTTTCATCATCAAAACATCTAGTAGTGGATGTGTAAACTTTTCCCAAAAGCTTTTATAATAACACTTTTAAAAAATCTGTTTTGTTTTAAAATTTGTTTTAATACACTTTCCACAATCAAATGAATAAATAGGCATTCAAGAAACCTGTTTTTTCTTGTACTTCTGTCTTTGCTTCCTTCAAAGAATGTTCATTGCACAGCTGCCTTTTATTTTCTTGAAGGAGGGGCCATTACCTTGCAGCCTTAGTCCCGAGTCGCCTGTGCTGTTGCAGCTGCTCTCTCTTGTGAGCAATCCTGTGCGCACGCGCACTTGGCACAGGCTCCTCGGGAACCTCCTCATTGCTGCTGCCAGCCCGCACAATCTCTGAGGCAGCAGTCCACTCCCGAATGGTCCTGGCCCCTGATCTGAGTCTTCGTTCTCCTCAGCTGTCTGCACCTGCTGCCAGCTAACCACAACAATAGGTTGACCTCTCCTTTCTGTAGTAGCTCCTCAAATATTGGAAGATTACTGTCATGTCATCCCTAGCCTTTCTCTTCATTAGATTAAATATTCCTAATTTCTGGTGTTCCCTGATCAAACTTCCATGCATTATTTCTTTCCTATTAAAACTCACATGTCTTAGAATTGTATTTGCTCAAAACCAGAAAAGTGATAATATAGGGAAAAATAATTGAAAAAATATTTGAATGTGCAGAAATGAATAGATTAACATTAGAAATCAAAGAAAAAGAAGAATCTGAATACTACATTGTATGGGACTTATTTTACCAATGGGTAGAAAGTAAATAAACTAAAAGGGACTATATGTATCTATAAAGCAATAAGAGAAACTAGTATAGTAGATATATTGGATACTACTTATGTTATATATATGGAAACATGACTATTATACTGTTATATTAAAAAGAAAAGTATTACTAGTAATTGTTAAGCACTTGAAATATGTACCTAATTGACACACAATTGAAATAGAATGGATTTTTGTATATAAAAATAAAAACTTTTAATTAAAAAAACCTCACATCTGTACTTTTAACTGGGCGAAATGGTACATCATAGAGTACAAATTTGGGAAGCAAGGGACCTCAAATGGACTAACTTACAGAGCACATCAAAACTCTGGGACCCATGTGGAATTCAAATTGGGCAAGTTTTACAAAACATGACATGGCATAATATTAATCACAAAGCATTTTATGCAATAATACCTAATGTCAGCAACATTTCCTGCTGATGTTTGTCCATGCTATGCAGTTTAAAACAAACTACTTTCCAGGTAAATATACCTCTCTAAATATTTCTCTGTGGGATTCAAATTTGGCAACTTTTATAAAAAACATGACATGGCATACAATGAATCCTAAAGAATGTTTAAAGAAAATCGGAAGCTCAGTCAGTGTTGAAGACCCTGAGGATTCTGGGAAGGAAATATCTCTGAAAAGATATAAAACAATCTGTGGCCAAAGGGTGTCACAGATTGTTTTATCTGAAAATTAAGAAGGCCCCCAAAACAACAACCATTCTCTGCATGTTTGCTATAAGCAAGTGCTTCCAGTTAGGAAGCTAGCCAGCTAATCCAGTGACTCATACAGAGATGCACCGGAGCATCTGACTAATTTCTTCACCATTCCTGCATGGAGAATGATTGAAGGCTTTGGCCACACCCTATTCAAAAATGTGGGTCAATGGCTCCTATGAAGATTAGGCCCCAACAGGTCTTGCAGGCTGGTGTAATGAGCGTTTTGCTTACAGACAAAACAATCTGTGATCCTTCACATTTCCCTGATGTTGAAGCAATAATTGGAAGTTCTAGTCTCACAATATCTGGAGTGCTACAAATCTCCCAGCAAGAGCGATTAAAACTTGAGCTCTTACACGGATTAAAGCAAAGGTAAAGGTTCTCCTCGCACGTACATGCTAGTTGTTTCTGGCTCTAGGGGACAGTGCTCATCTCTGTTACAAAGCCAAAGAGCCAGCACTGTCCAAAGACGTCTCCGAGGTCATGTGGCTGGTATGACTAAATGCTGAAGGCACATGCAACGCTGTTACCTTCCCACTAAAATGGTCCCTATTTTTCTACTTGCTTTTTTTACATGCTTTCGAACTGCTCAGTTGGCAGAAGCTGGGACAAGTAACAGGAGCTCACTCCATTACACAGCACTAGGGATTCGAACTGCCAAACTGCTGACCTTTCTGATCAGACACTGATCAGACGTCTTAGACACTGAGCCACCACATTCCTCTTTTAACTGCCATGGGTCACAATGTAATAATAAAAGCCATAGATCAATTAGACCGCTGTGCCAAGCAGTGGTTGAAGTATAGGTCCTTGGCTTACAATAATTCCTTTAGAGACACATCATAGTTACAACAGCACTGGAAAAAAAGCGACTGATGACCGTTTTTCATACTTGCAACTGTTGCAGCATCCCACGTGGTCATGTGATCAAAATTCAGGTGCTTGGCAATTGGTTCATCTTTATGATAGTTGACTTGCCCAGTAGGTCCCACAATCCCCTTTTGAGATCTTCTGACAAGCAGAGTCAATGGGGAAGAGCCAGATTCACTCAACAACCCTGGGACTAATTTAAGAACTGCAGCGATTCACTTAATAACTCTGGCAAGAGAAAAGCCATAAAATGGGGGCAAATACTCACTTGACAAATGTTTCACTTAGCAACGTAAATGTTGAACTCAACTGCTTGGTGAACTCTAGGGCTACCTGTCAGTGGTAGGATTCCATTTTTTTTTTACTACCGGTTCTGTGGGCGTGGCTTGGTAGGTGTGGCAGGGGAAGATTTCTGCAAAATCCCAGTCCCTCACCACCCCACTAACCTGCTTTCTAGCTCCTTCTCCTGTGCAGGGCAACAAAAGAAGATCCAGCCGATCAGCTGGGACTCAATGGGAGGCAGAGAATAGATGGGGGTCAGAAGTGGAATTTGCTGGTTCCCCGAACTACTCAAAATTTCCCCTACAGGTTCTCCAGAACTGGTCAGAACCTGCTAAATACAACCTCTGCTACCTGCAGGGTAGAAACAGCTGAGTCCCAAATATGTGTTAATTTGAAAACCAGGTTGGTTTTGCTGGCAGACGCTGACCTACATTCGGGGGGGAATTAGCCCAGTTCAGGGTCAGTTCTTATTGAGCATTAGTCTAGTTCTCAGGGAGTTGCCTGAATCCGGCTAATAAATCACGTGCCGCTGCGCGCAATGGCTAAGACCATCCCTGGAGCCCAGAAAAAGAGCGCACCGATTTATTTTTTTTTTCTCTTTTGGAAAAGTTGACGGTTAGCTGCCCATCCCGGTCCATCAGCTGAGCTCATCCGAGCCAAAAGAGGCGGCTTGGTGGGTGGGTGGGAAGGAGCCAAGCCCGCCTGCTCCCTTTCGGCTTCCTCGGGGCCGTCTTCTCCCCATTGGCTGGCCGGCTGGAGCACGTGGAGGACGGGCGTAACTGGAAGGCTTGAGTCCCCGGGGAACGAAGGCGGCGGAAGGCACTGAGTCACCCGCTCACCGACTTCCATCAATCCCTGCGAGAAGAGCAAAAACATCAAAACAGCCGCGGAGTTCGGGACGGGACGGGACAGGGATCCGGCGCCGGAGGGAACCTCATGGAGAGATCGAGCGCCCAGCAGCTCCTGCTGGGGCTTTGGATCGTCTTCTCCGCCTTCAGCGGCATCAGAGGTAAAGGAAGCAAGCCGGGATTTGATTTTTTTTATTTTTATTTTATTTACTTTTTTTACTTTTAGGATTCTCTCCGGGCTCCCGCGCCACCGATGATTGGGTGGGGGAGCGCGCGATGGGGGTCTCTGATCGAAACCTGCCGCGCGGGGCTTCGGTCTCTTTTCCACGGAGTGGGTTGGATCTGGTCCTTTTCAGCCTCAAGACGGCTCCTTTCGATTGCGCTTTTGGTCGGGCTGGTTTCGCTCGGCGCGCGAAAATCGGTAAAGCTCCGAAGTGAAGGTTTCCATTTTGCACGTGAGTGCCAGCAATTAAGTCTTCCCTGAGCTGCTTTATGAACTATGGTGTGCTAAATAATCTTGCTCTGCATGAAACAGCAAAGAATCCTGTTTTTGTTTTAATCTTTGCCGATGTACATTACGATGGTAACCCTCCCAAACTAAAATGAAAATCTTGTTAGAAAAGCTCTCCATCTGTTTAATGATTTGAGGAATTATTATTATTATTATTATTATTATTATTATTATTATTATTATTATTATTATTAGTTTAAAATTATCTTCGTTGGATTGTGATTTAAGACTTCTCAGTCTGAACGACAGATGCTGTATCAATCTTAGTGCTAACCAAGTGAATAAGCTGTTAGTTTTTGTAATGGCTCGGATGGGCTGGTGTGTGAACCTTGCCAATGTGCTTGGCACGATTTCTTTGTTTTTTTTTAAAGGTTCAGTGTAACTAACCAGTTCTTCTTTAATAAACTATGGTGAAATGTAATCTGACATGTGGGAGTGCAGCTACTGAATCATAATTGAAAGAGGGTTCTTTCTTCAGCAACTGGAATAACTGTTTTGGAGCTAGGTGTTTTTTTGTTTTTTCTTCCATTGGGGTATTAAAGATATATCTGACTTCTTGTTTGTATCTTAAAGAATCATATTGTTAGCTTTGGTTTGGGTTTAGAGTGTTGAACTCAATTGTGATTTGTAGGCAGTGGTTGGATTTGTACATTTCTATAGCCCAAGATAAATAACCTTTTGATGCTCAAGAAAGACTCAAACTTAGTATTTTGGGGACTGTGGTTGCCAAGTTGATGGGACCACATCACTTAATGAGTGAAAGTGAAGCTTGAAGTATGTTTGGGAGACACCAGCTAGCTGCAGTGCACTAACCTGTGATATATATCCTGCACTTTCAAACAAGTAATACTGTGCTGATCTCTGAAGGCCTCAAAAATAGGAGAGTAATCACCTCGGCTCTGAGCCTTAGAGAAATGTCTGAATCCAGACAATGGTGGCTGTTCAGCAAACTCTGGTTCAAACCAATGATGTCTTGACATGATGTGTGAACTCAGCATGCATCAGTGCAAGGGTCTTTCGCAAAAAGACATGTGGGAGGACAGAAAGGTAACTTAGACCCAGCCAAACTGTTTGTCAATTTGGCTCAGTTTTAACACAGTTTTCATTATGTTAGCTGAAGGATGCTTGGCAAATTTGTGGTCCAGTATTGTGTGCAAATCCAGGCAGTTGATTTTATTCTGTCTTGTTTAGTTATCCATGGGTTAATGTGCTGGGTGAAAGCAATCACTAAGAAGTCTTTGAGGTTTCAAATCAGAGCTGTCCCTGGGACAAAAACCAAGGCCCTTTGGTCAGTGAAAAACATGTTTTACTGCTAAGCAACACATCCCTCTGGGCTTCATTGTCCTTGAGAATCTGGACGTTTTTGTCTTGATATGCACTGCCTAACTGTGGCTCCTGAGAGCGAGAAGAAAACTCTGTAAGTGTTTAGATGAAAACATGCTTTTTGACATTCCCACAGAGCCTGCGCCTGCGTACATGGCTGCAGTGAAGCCAACTCATTAATTTAAGTGTATATAGTTGTCTGGTTCAACTTCATTGCAGTTTCTTCTTATTGAGGTGGTAGTTTTAAAATAAGATAAATTGCATAGTTGGACAGGGACAATCCTGGATCAAAGGAACTTTCATTGTTATAGATACACAATATTTAATTTGAGATGGCTGATAGGCAGGGATGGGATTCAAATTTTTAACAACTGGGTCTGTGGGCATGGCTTAGGTGGTGGCCATGGCTTGGTGGTTATGTGACTGGGTGGACGTGGCTTGGTGGTCATATTATTGGCTGGGCGTCACCAACTCAACATCACTCACATTGAGGCACGCATCTCTTCACCTGGCCTCTCATTACTGTGGGAATGCTGCAACAGTTGTAAGTGTGAAAAATGGTCATAAGTCACTTTTTTCAGTGCCATTGTAACTTTGAATGGTCACTCCACACAAGCAAAGTACCAGCAAAGGAGGGAAAAAAACTCCAGAGATGTTCCTGAGACAGGAAGTCTAGTCCTGCCAAGAATGTAATAAGGGTTAAAGGAGAGGCACTTTCTGTAAGCAATACCAGAATGTTTCCTTCTTGCCTTCCTTACAGGATTAGGCCAGTAATTTCTTCTAACAACCGGTTCTCTGAACTGCTTAGAATGTTAACAACCAATTCTAGTGAATAGGTGCAAACTGGGAGAATCCCACCCCTGCTGATAGGTGACTATGCAAAACATTACTAACCAGGACTTATTTTTCCTAGCCATACTTAGGCTACTAATAAAGGAAAATATATTTAACTCAAGGTTGACATGAGGGGTCTGTGGTGCTCTCTGAGCTTGCTTGTTTCCTTGCAGATGTTTCATTACCCAAACTAGGTAACTAGCACTAATGATGTTACCTAGTTTGGTTAATGAAACATCTGCAAGTAAAAAAGCAAGGTCGGAGAGCACCAAGGACCCCTCAAAACTAGGCTAGTAACCGTTTCTTTTCTCGGTGACCTCTTGCAACTTTGAGCTAGTAGGCAGTATATAATTTTTCTGTATGTGTGGAGAACAGGGTGATTTTTTTCCAGTGAATAAGGCAAGTAAGGATAATAACAACATCCTCCCTTCCCAAACTGTGGCAGGGATCAGCTTGAGATTGAGCTGAAGCTGGATACATTGTGGTTTAAGTTTTGGAGATGGGTTGGAAAAAAAATAGGCCACAGACTCCAACTTGTTCCTAAAATATTCTGGTTACTCCTGCACCAAGTTGCTATCTGACAGTTTCTTGGAGATCTGATGCTTGCCTCTCTGATCTTATTGTAATGTTTGAAATTCCAAGTTTAATGAGTATAAATATTTTGAAAGTGAGTTCTTCAAACTCAGAATCTTTTGGTAATAACACCATTACAGGCTAAAGGGCCTGTCACATTGGCCGACGGATGCAAAACGAATGTAAAAAGGACACAGCGGACGAGAAAATGTTCCATCCGTTGTTATCCGCTCTCAA